>REGO01000489.1:162408-196670 GCA_010120015.1 Rhombomys opimus | reverse complement strand
CTTACAAGATATGGATGGACAGAGATAGAACAGATAGAACAGAGATTGAAGGAATGTCCAACGAATGCCGGACCCAACCCTAAGACCCACCCCCATGGAAAAAAAAAGCCAACCCCTAGTACTATTACCTATACTCTGACATGCTGGCAGGCAGGAGCCTACCAGAGTTGTCCTCTTAGAGGCTCCACCCAGCAGTGGCTTGAAGCAGAACTGAGACGAACAGCCAAACGTTGGGAGAAGCACAGGGAGCCTACTGGAAAAGAGGGGGTAGGGAGGATAAATGGACCTAGAGGTAACAAAAGCTCCGCAAGAAGACTGCCAGAACCAATCAGCCAGGTCCCAGAGGGGCCTAAGAGTCTGAAGCACCAAGTGCATGGTCTGGATCTAGGTCCTCTACTTCTAAGTAGCTGATGGGCATCTGTGGGCCCCTAGTTAAGAGACTGGGAGATATCTCTGACATGGACTATGCTGCCTGCTTTTGATCACTTCCTCCAGATGGGACTGCCCTACAAGGCCACAGGGGAGGAAGATGAACACAGTCCTTATGTGAGCAGATGAGTTGGGATGTCTGGGTTGGGGGTGCCTCCCCTATTCTGAGGAATAGGGGACAGGGGATGCAGGAGGAAGGGTGGGACAAGAAGGAGAGGAGGGAGAGGCCTATCACTGAGATGTAAATTGAATTAATAAAAAAAGAAAAATGAAAAAAAAACATGCTGAGTCTTTGTAAAAGATAAAAATAAGCAGTGCAGGTTGCCTTTGTTAATGAAGAAAGTGTGGACTTAGGTGTTCTGAAATACTCAGAAACCTATAATGCACCTTGGTGGAGGCCTGCCACTGTGTTTGTAAAGGAGGCTATCTACATCGCTTCCTTTCTACCTCCTATTTCCAGCTTTCCATCGAGCATCCTACTGCTGGCTCAGGAATGTCATGATGACTTATCTAGACTGAATGAGAGTACAGCCCTTGGCTGCAGTTACTGAAAGAATAAAAATTGAATTCTTGAGCTACAATTTTAAATGCATTTTATGAATACCAGAATGTTCCACAGCAGTAACTATTCACAAATGAATAGAATATAAGCCATGGATGATCAGAAGGTATTTACCATTCCACCTAGAAGAATGACTGTTAATGATGATTTTATGACCATCTCTGAAAAGGATGGTTTATCGGACAGGAATAGCAAAGAAGTTACTCATTTAGAAAATGACTTCCTGGACAAGATAGATTATACCTAAGAATATAATATATTGTGCTTCAGAAAATACTGTTTAGATTTTAATGAAAATAATTAGAAACCATCCAACCGCAAGCTACTAAGGTTAAGATCCCCTGTTTTGTGCTTAAAATCCCTTCACATCAGATGTATATAGGATTTTGATTTGCTCATGCATTCTAACAACTCAAGTTAATATAAAGTCTATCACAGGTAATTTTGCAATTCCTAATGGCTTAATTAGTGTGTTTATTTATCTTCTCCATGGCATATCTGTATCATTTGGCATAGTAGATGATATTATGGCAAACCTATAGGGTTTGCACTTTCTGAGTTAGTTTTGCATTTCTGTATGTCAAATACATATCCACCCACCGCATGGCATAATCAGAAAACAATTTTTCTTTCTGTCATGGCCTATACATGTTCTAAAGTCCTGAGCTATATGTCAAAAATGCTGCTTTTTATGCTACCGGGAAGAAAGGAAAAAGAGGATGATAAAAGTATATTTATGTTGGGGGGATATAGGATGATAGGATAAAATGTAGATTATTGAATATACTAGTCTCAAATAGTTTACATTGGTAGGGATTATTGTATATTGATAGAAATTTAAGACTATTTTGTTCAACTCCTGCTTAATGTATTGTACATATGCAACTCATCTAAAAATGTAATGAAAACTTCTAGTCTTTTGAAACCATTGCAAACTGTTAAGGATAACTAGAAATGCAAGTAAGTAGTTTTCTATAAACAATCTTACTTCTGGCCTTGTTAGGTACCACTTTAGTTAATTATAGAAATAAAGGTTTATTTAATTTCTTGCATATGTTTTCAAAGTTAAGCAGATAATAAATAGCTAGAAAGAAGCAACATTTGACTATTTAAACATACTATAGATGGATACATGGTCTTCAAACACTTCCCAGATCTGCGGAATATAGCACTTAAGATGCCTTAATAATATAAGGCTTCTCTGACAGAGAAACACATCTGCTCCCGGCAGCACCCCCAGTCTACCTCAAAGAAGATAATGGGCATTGAAAAATCTCCATATGGTGTTTACTTCAAAGGTGGCAAAGCTAGCCACCGAGCAAAACACTGCCCTTACCTTGACTGCTGATAGCAAGTTGTCCAAACTGTGGACAAGCAGAACACTGAAAAATCAACTACCCAACTTTGCAGAAATAAGGTAGGCCAGTTTTTCAAAATTTCTGCTTCACAGAAAAGTTTGTCAGATATTCTGGGTCTGTAGACTGAAGATTGGATGCTCTAATGATACAGGGAAGCCTTGGGTGACTGTCCTGATAGCCAGAAATCTCTGTTGTTTCTACAGTTTTGGAAGATGCTTGCTCTGTTCTTATTTTCTCAGGCAATATTTATCCTTCTCAGGTCTCTGATGGAGTTAAAGACCAGTTAGTTATAGTCTTACCATTTTCCTTATTAAAGATGAGAGACATAAAATCTTAAATTGTTTAGGATCTAAGAAAATGTTTTAAGGTCTAAAAAGATTTTTAGGTTGATAAATGCAAGTTGTGATAAGAAAGTGATTTAGGTTAAAAAAACAAAACAAAACAATTCTTACTTGATAGTTCTCATAATTTTTCTTATTGTACATAGTTTATTTATGTTAAAGAAAAGGCCATTTTTTTTGGACAAAAGGGGGAAATGTAGTGAGAGTTTTGGCTTCTTTAAAACCTAGTTATGTTATGTGTTTCTGTTTTAATCACAGCAGAAGTTTATGATTTGCCTTGTACACTTGCATAGGAGTGATCTTTTCCAGCCACTGCCACCAACAAAGGTGTAGTTTATTCTGGGGGACTCTGGAAAGGGTATCAATGGGGAAACCCCAAGAGTGTCCATGGATGCTGCTGCTCCCCCTATTGCTGTCCCACTGCTGCTGGCTTATCTTGCTGCTGCATTTGCTATTACTGGGTTGCTGCTTTCCTGGACTGATGGGTATTCTGACTGGGCTTTCACCAAGGAACTCAACATCCCAAATCAGCAGAATGTAGACTGTAGAGGCCACGCTCCCTTTCCCCTTTAACTTTCTGTCTCTCCTACATAGTGCCGGAATAGTGAAAGGGATTGGGGTGGAGAAGGGTGATAGATAGAAAAACCCAATAAAATAGATTTTAAAAAAATATGCCAACAAGTAATGCTAAGATTAGGGGCAAGGTAGAATGGGAAACTTGGTCTCTAATGCCATAGAAAAAGACAGAGAAAAATACACCAACATTAAGTTGTCTTTTTCTGTGAAATAATGATGATAATTCTGTAGTAGAAACATTCAACTCATTCCATGAACCTCCTAAAGTCTAATCATCCACAGCAGAAAAGATTCTGCCCCTGTCTGAGCCATATTTAGAATCAATACATCAAATATATGCAGCAACCAGTAGTGAAACCTTCACATTGTCCCCATCTGTTTCTGATAAGTTTCCTAAAATATGACATGATTCCAGAGGTTCCTGAGCATTGTCATGGGAAAGAACACACGTTCTAAGCTCACATTCCAACCACACTCAATTAATTCACAATGTGATTTCAGTCCGCTTTTCAAGTGTGTCCTTCTGGCCCTTCTCTAAATGGCAATTATGTATAATTCCTGTTTCTTCTCTGTGCCCTACCGATGCATCTTCAGACAGCCACCTTCAGGTTTAGAAGGCCCTCCCCCTGATCTCTCCTGACATGAAGAACACTTAAGCCTCTGTTTGTCATACCATAGGTCACACAGTCTACGAAACAGGTGAGGATCATACATTTTGGAAGCTACGGTTCTATCTTGGTACAGAGACAGTGGTTAAAGTGACAGTGTGTGTAGTTCCTGGAAGGTATCCAGACACTTAGGTAATGAATAAAAATGATATCTATGGGGATAAAGTGTCCACTAGCTCTCTTTGGTCTCCAAAGCTGTATAACTATTCATCCTCTGCCAGCCAGATTCTGGCCACTGCCACCAACCAAGGGGCCATTCCAAGCCACACTGTTCATACCATCTGCCCTTAGGCAGGATCTCATTCCAGGGGCAACCTCAAATTAAGAAAATGTTCAGTCTCCCAAAAGTCAATGAAAATGAGCTGAAACAGCCAAGGTAGCATTTGTGTCTCCTCTAATTGATCAAAGACACAAAATCTAGGATTAGTGGAAAGTGATAGAATGACCATTCTTGTGGATACTTGATGAAAATAAATGGGTACAATCTTTCTGAAATGAAATTTGGTGTCAAAAAAAGCATTGACAATGTGTGTAGCTCTTACCTCTGGAATTGAATTGGCATTGGGATGCTTATTAAGGCAACAGAAAACCACACAAATTAGACACAGGAGCAGTTGGAGTAGTCATCATCAGAGAATAAGCTAAGTAAAATATTGTGTGATCCTTCACAGAATAGTTACAAACCCATATTTGTAATCAGTTTTTGAGTGAAAAATCAAGTATTGGAGCTGTGTGCATGACGTCACTGTGAGTCTATGCAGAGGGACAACTATAAAAGCATTTCCCACTGTTTCCAGGCACAGCTTGCTGAGGTACCTGACAAGGGAAACCTCAGTCAAAAAATATGGTTCTCTTCATGTTTTCATCACCTCCCAGCAGGAGTGTATTTCCTGCCTCACGCATGTGGCTTTAGAAGGATCCTGGGGACTCTTGCCATTTATATTTCACTTTGAGAAAATTCAAATGCTTCTTTGTCTTGCATGTAAGGTCTACAGTAAAAATAAAATAAAATAAAATAAAACCTTCATTTTTAAAAGATAATTAATTTTGGCCATACATGCATGTATAATTTCCATTTTCTCATAGCTCTAAATCAGGACACATCTGAAAACAGCATGTTACGCCTGCCACTAGACAGACCAGACGGTGGAGGCCTGGTGAATGACCTGATTTGCACACCCATCAAAACTTGCAGAGTGGATGCTGTTTTTGCTGGAAGAAGACCCAAAGGATGGTAATAGAACATGTTTTTGCAACTAGAAGTAATATCCTTGCACAGAAGGAACTGGCACAGTGGGGAAGCATGCCTAACAACATGCACCAAGATGACGCCACAAAGCAAGCCTCATCGGCCTAACTGCTAAGGGACTTTTCAGCACTGCAGCTCTTGCTGGCATGTAAAGTGGTTCCACAGAGATAAGCACGTGCATGAATGGCCTGAGACTGAGATGAGATGGATTCTGAATGCGAATTTTAAAACTCTGAGTAGTGAGTGCATTTGAAGAATAGCTTATTTGAGAACTTTACTGTACCCTTTAGTTATCCCTTCTCAGGAGACGCACGTACAAGGCAGTTCATATTTACTTAAGTTTACACAAATTCGACCAATAAAAATTAAACTAATTTCCTAAATGGTATGAGGGCATTACAGCTCATCAGAAACATTGTCTTCATAATACATAAAATAATACTGTATGTAAGAGTTGAAGAATAATATATCAGGTGACATTTACTTATGGAGGCCCTAGAAAGAAAAAAAAAATTTCACATTTCATTCACTTCAAGATTTTTTATTGTTGGTATTTTCTTATCCTATCAGAGGTCTACATTTCATAATCATGTCATGACTACCACTTGGCTCCCTTAGATACAATGGAATTAAGCTGTATCCTGTTTTTCTGATTTGAAATGTTAAGTTGCAGGAAGAATTCACTTGAGAATTGATAAAATAGGCAATGCATGAAAAATTCCCAGTGCTGAAGGACAAACAGAGACCCATACAATCACTAAGAAATGACCCATTCCAAATCACAATGCTTTGAAATTTCAAGTTTTTGGTAATATGACAACACTAAGCATTTCAAATTAAAATATCACATTTAAAGGATTTTAAATAGTAGAAAATTATCAGTGGCTACAAAGACAAATATGCTCTCAAAATTCAGAAATAAATGACTATCTAAAATTCTACATCTAGACAAGCTATCCATCAGACATAAAACCAAAGGAAGACAATTTTAGATGATAACATTTCAAAAGTTCTATCCTAAACATTTTCTTTTTTAAACAAATTTAAATCATGCATCATACAGCAAGAGAGGAGATTAAACCAAGAAAGAGGAAGGTACAAAAATGGGAAAAGAAGGGATATGACATAAAAAGAGGTTGAGAAATCTGTACCATGGCTATCCTGAGCAAAGTATTAGATGCCCACCAAACCCATGGTGTCTTCTCTGGGCTTAGCTAGACAAAAAGTCCTAGCCACTCCTCCAGTTAGAGTTTCATCATAAGACTAAGAGGCCCAAACAGTGAGATTTAAGTGGTAGGGATGCATGCTTCTAAGAAATTGACTATCACATCCTCTCATCATTCATGCCCTGACTAGAGTTGAGCGTGCTTTGCTACCTTTAGAATTGAAGCTGTATTGAAGCTGTCTCTAATTCAGAACCCCAAATGCTGCAAGCAAAGAGAGTTGGCCCCACTTAGACAAAAATGGCAGCCCAGGGCTCCCATGCTCCTCATCCAACTCACTATGACCCATTTCATACCGTTACATGACTGAAAAAAGATTTCTGTGGAACATACTAGATATAAAGACTTCATGTAGAAAACAAGTGCAAGTTGGCAGACCCAATTCTCTACTCCTTCCATTTATCTCTCTCACATCTTCTGGTAAGATTTCTTCCTTCTCTACTTCCAGTGCTACCAAGAAGGATGTGGCTAGGCTATGGCACATTCCTTCTCATTCAAAGCATCTCACTGAATTTTCTCTTAATTCTCATAAGGCAGTCAAGGAAATTAAACAATGCATTGCAAGACTGAAAGGAAATATAAGTGGAGACCAAAGCCAAGGAGATGGTTCCGTGTGTAAAGTGCTTGCCGTGAATGCATGAGGACCTGAATTTGAATCCCCAGAATTCACATAAATCTCATATGGTAGTGCACACCTAGAATTCCAGTGCTCCTAATGCCAAGTGGGAAGCGTTGCTTCCCTATGTAGCAACAACAACAAAGACACCATATCTCCAGGAGGAGGCCAAATTCCAATCCATGCAATTGTTTGCTGACCTTCACATACATGCCTAGGAATGCATACACATACACTTTTACACACACACACACACACACACACACAATGAGCCGAACAATCCAACGTACAAAGTATGACCTTCTCTCATTAACTGATCAACTTTGTTCCATTTTAGCTGTTGTCTCTAGCATCTACCACTTACGAAACCACCCCCAAACATTTCTTCCCAGTAAATTGCTCAAGGCAATAAGACACAGAGAAAAGCAGTGTCCCTTCCATATTCCTACTTCTTGGCCACTGTTACATGTCAACTATATGCTAAATGTTCAGCATCCAAAAAACTGAGTTGAGGAAGAGGCAGTATTCCTCCACAGAGGTACAATTTTTACTGTGACCTTGCTGGTCAAGTACCTTAAGCATTTTTAAATCTTGAATATCTACTGAATTTAAAGGATGCTTTATTAAGAGCTGGAGAGTTGGCTGGTCTTGCAGAGGATTCAAGCTCAGTTCCAAGCACCCACATCAGGGAACTCACAACTGCCTGTAACTTTGGTTTCAGGGAATGCAATGCCTCTTCTGGCCTCTGTAGGAACCTACATTTATGTCCACACAGTTGTGCACAGATATACATCATACAGATAATTTTTTTTCCTTTAAAGATGTCCCAGAACACAAAGTAATTGATGTTACTGTTGGAAACTCTTTTCTAGGTTTAATATTCAATATCTGGCAACAGGATTGATATTCAGAGAAAAAAATTCTTATTTACAAAACCAAAAATATTTCTAACATCTGGGTAAATCTATTGCTATATTGGGCAGAGTGCAGGGAGTCTTATGGAAGAAGAGGGAGATAAAAAGATCCAGAAAGGACAGGAGCTCCACAAGGAGACCAACAAAGCCGAAAAATCTGGGCCCCAGGTGATCTTGCAGAGATTGATGCATCAACCAGTGACCAAGAATGGAGAAGACCTAGACCCCCTGCTCAGATGTAGCCCATAGGCAGCTCAGACTCCATGTGGGTTCCTTAGTAATGGGAGCAGAGGCAATCTCTGACATGAACTCAGTTGCCTGTTCTTTCCTGGTGGGGTGGCCTTATGAGGACACAGGGAAGAGGATCCAGGCAGTCCTTATGAGAGCTGATAGGCTAGCATCAGATACCAGGAGAGGAGGACTTTCCTTATCAGTGGACTAAAGAGAGGGGTGGAGGAAAGAGGCATGGAGGGTGGGACTGGGAGAAGATGAGGGAGGAGGTTACAACCAGGATACAAAGTGATTAAATTGTAAAAAAGAAAAAAAAAGAAAAAAAACCCAATAATAATAAAAGAGAAAAGCTTCATTTAATTACAGCATCATTCTTTCTTTCACAATGAACTTTACCTCAAGAATCCAATGCAAGAAGGGAATATTGTGTTGATGTAAAGCTCATCTTCGAAAACTCTACACTGAAGACCTCACTCAAAATTCCTAGTTATGAAACTCATATTTGAAAATTATCATCCATCATCTTGTTTACACATGTACACTGCTATTTATAGGATTTATGTAACAGCCTGCAGAGCAAATGAATACACTTTACATTCATTATTTCATTTCTCTTGTAATAGCTGGTGATGTGTGGTGAGAATTATTGCCTCACCCCATTTTAAGGGGAAAAAAAATTAACCAAAAACCTTTTAGTACACTTGGTATGAATAAACAACTCTAAAGTAGAGAGCCTACATTAATTGGAAAATAAATCATCAATTATTTGGGTATTTTTACCAATACTCTACATGTAAATAGCAAAGCAAAATCACTTGAATTCAGAAAAAAAATTATTTAAGATAAACATCTGCTCTTAGGTATTAATCGTACATATTATTAAAAATAAACTCAAAATCTCTACACATAAATCTGAAGAACAAAAAGACAGCATTTCATAAATAAGTAATACATAACAAGGTCAGTGTCTTATTCCACAGAATACCATATTTACATGTGGCATCAATTATGAAAAAAAAATTGATTTTTCTTCCTTTACCACTTACTACAAATGGATGCTCTTCTTGAACTTTTAATGCCCCCTGCCCCATGCTGCTAAAGTAATTCTTGGTTTTGTGAAACTGTGAAGCCAGAAGGAAATGTACATTAACTGATAAAGAGGGCACACAACCCTGCCATACATGTTTCTTAATCCAAATGGGGAGCACGTTTTTTTCAAGGCTCATTGGTATTCTCCAGCTGTATCCGCATCTTACCAAAGTTAAAGCTAAGTAGGAGGTGTGACTTACAGAAATAGCGTTTCCCTCTTAAAGTTTCACCCATTGAATAAAATGTGAAATTTCTTCTTGGTTTACAAATCAAAAACTCTTTGATTTTTGTGTTATTCTTTATGTAATAAGCAATGGAATATAAATTTTACAAATTATCCAATATGCTCACACCTAAACATCTTCAAGATGAGAATATTTATACAAATTAGAAAAAGGTTACAATTTAAGACTGGTAATTATGAAGGTCTATAGACATTAACTTTATTCTTCAGAAATATAAAATGTAAAATCTTATACACCCATCTTGGAATGTGTTTGGGTGGGAGACATAGAAAACTTAATAAATAGTAGAGTAAATCATTGAAAGGTTTAGTCTTCCTTGTGGAAAATTATGTCTGGGGGCAGATAAGGCTGAGCTGACACATCTTCTCTAAGACATCTAGGATCTAAGCTTCTTTCATTTTTTCCCCATCATTCTGAACATATGGATCCATGTCTAATGGTTGCAAGATGGCTGCTCATCAATCAAAACAAAGTCGTCAGTGCTTAATGGAAAGGAGTAAGGGCCTGAGATATTCGGCTGCCTGAGATGCCTGCCTTTGTTCAGACTGTCTAATCTTTGTCAGTGGAGCCGCTCCCCACTTCAAGGGATGCTGGAAAGTTGAATAATGCTATCTATCTTTCCAACTTTTGTAATAGAAGATGAAAGAGAGACTGAGTGAATAAATGTCAAACAAGTCCCTCTGTACCAACTGCCATTCTTCCAAACCAAATAAATCGAATGCCATCGACGAAAGCATCACCGCCATGGTAATTATCATGGTCAGCATTAAATACTTTCCCCAAATGTTACAATATGTTGTCTGGTATCGGGTTCACACGCCTCCTATTATTGCAAACTTTGAAACATCAAAATATTGTGTGTTAATTTTAAAACTTAAAAGTAATTTTCTAAATCAGGTGTGGTGGCCCACACCTTTAATCTCAGCACTCAAGGAGGAAGAGGCAGGTGGATTGCTGTGAGATTGAGGTCGGCCTGATCTACAAAGAGAGTCTAGTATAGCAAAGGCTATATAGAGAAACCAAAATAATAATAATGGTGATGATAATTTTCTAGACAATTTTCTCATGACTAATACTTAATACACAGCCTATTTCAAAATTCCCCTAATGGTTTGTCAAGTAATATCCATAAAGTTTAACTGAATCGTAACGCCCAGAAAGAACCTTAGAGGGTTGTATGCTCTCAAGTCATCTTATGTATCCTGGGTCCACACTCACTGGTGATCACTACCATCTCAGCAATGAACTCAGGACTTCAAATCTTGGTTCTCACTCAGTGTCACTTTCCAAACTTCACTCTCTAAAGCATTTGGAAAAGTAAAGAATCGTAGAGGGAGGGCTTCACTTTACAATCATTTTAGACAATCTTCTCCTTTGGGGCATCGAAGTTTTCACTCTGGTACAAGTGCATTACACTGCAAAAGCAATCTTCTCTGGAGGGTTTTAATAGTCACAGGGAGGTCAACAGGCACATCCTCTAAGCATGGGCAGACAGTCTCTTTCCAAATAATCTGAACCACTTTTAACAATTACCGGTCTTACATCTTAATCTCTGAATTCAGAAACAATTATTGTTCTGTGGTTATAATTACCTGCATGCACCATGAAACGAAGACAGATGGAGCCAAGACTGAGACAAGTGTTTTCTTATCTGCCTCAGAAAAGATTCCAGTAAATACAGCAACATCACTCTACGCCTTTGCAGTTCCTAACGTTCGGTGCATTAAAGAACAGTCTCAGAGGGACACTCTTCTCTGTGCAGTAAGAGGGTGACAGCAAACAGGAGCAGATGAAAGAACCTATCTGAGGAGTCCTAGGATGTGTGTGTGTGTGTGTGTGTGTGTGTGTGTGTGTGTTTCCGTGTATAAGGGGGAAGAGAAAACAAGCACTGTGTGTTGAGTCACTTGTCTGCGTTTCCCATTGTCATTCTGTTTGAACATTTTAGTCCTGCAACACCCTTCTCACCTACTGGCTCTCAAGGACCTGCCAGGAAGACAAATCCTTTAGTGTTCAGTATACCAGTGCACCATGGTTAGGGCAGTTGCCACTGTCCTCAGGCCAGTGTACCAAAGCAGTATGCTCAAGACAATTGTCACTGTCCTCAGGCCCACAGGAGTGACTGTGATGATAATAAGGAGCCATTAAACCTAAGTCACTCTTCTCAGCGAAGACAACCCAGAGTTAACACATGAGGATAACAAAAGTCTGTATTTAGAAGTCTTCCCTAGGAATTCATCAAACCTCATATAAGACGCAAGTTTAGGCTATATGTTCATTTTTCTAGATAAGAGGCCCATATTTCTCACAAATTTCAAAATACGCTTATTACTAGAAAGAAGTATCACCTTTTGAAATGTGTTTTCTCATCAGAAGGGGGTACTAAGAAATCACACCTCTGTATACATTTTTAGTGTCTCCCCAAAAGAAGCCGACTCTGATTATGAGAGATGTAGCATTAGAAAACAGTAAAATCTCAGAATAAACGAGCCCAGTTGCTAGTGAACTGAAGCGCCTCAGACCCCTTACAGCAGCCCCCGGCTTCCATTTGCAATAGTTGACTTCTGAGGTCAGTTACAGCTCTGAAACATGCCATGATTCTGTGAGCCCGCCCTGTGACATGATCCAAAAAAAAAAAAAAAAAAAAACTGATTGCAGAGAATCTGGAATCTTTTCTTTAAGCCCGTTGACATCAGCAAGTACTTACACAAATAATGATATTTTTTTTCTAAAATTTAAGCGTCCACTGATAAAAGATTCTTTTAGCACTTCCCACAGAGGTGTCAAAAGATTAAAAGTATGAATATTTTCCAACTGCTTAAAGATAACGTGGAGAAAAACGTTTCAGAGAAAATACCATGCACAGATTTTTTTTTTTAATCTAGAATTTCAGTGAGAAGATGTGGCTTCATACTTCAATCTCCAATTCAACAATATGAGCTAACTTAAGTAAGAACTTTAGACTGAGATTTAGATTATGTCTCTGCAACAAATACATGTCACAGGGCAATGCAGCCCAGCTAGCATTTTCAATTACATTAGTGGATAATGGAGCTGAGGATTTAAGCCGCAGCATGTTTAAAAAGCACATACCCCAGTGCAGACATGACAGTGCATATTCATCTCCCTCTGCCTCTCTCACTAAACATTACTGTAAATCCTGGAAATCATGCCACCACTGTTCAACAGAGACTCAGAACAGTGGGAGGAGGCTGGTGGGGTGGCTGATGGACTCCGGCCATAGGAATGATAAAGCAGAAGAGTATGCAGGTGTAAAGGCTCCTGACCCTAACCTAGCCATAGATGGTGAGGGAGATTCGTTCTTCCCAGGCCTAGCTAGGGTCCAGCTAAAAACAACAGGTGGCCTTAAAGTACAGATTTAGGGATCCTGGTCACAATGACCTCCAGGGAAAGGAATGTTCCTTATTCCTACAGCCTAAAAACAATCTTTTTCCTCACCCACAGAACATGCAGCCTGTGCTGGGGAGGATCCCTCCACCTCGTCATTTGGCAGCAGCAGAATGCAGAGGAAAATCCAGATGCGCTGGGCAAAGCAGGCAGACCATAAGCCATGAGGGATTAAACTGTCCCTAAAACTGTTGCCCCACACAAATGGGCCCAGGCTGACATAAGGAAGACCAGAGCCTTCTAACATAATAGCAAAAAAAGGGGGGGAGGGGCTAGTGTGTAGTTACAACCTGAATGGGAAAAATTCACTAACACATTGCTTTATGCCTTCCATGGAGAAAGGGTATGCTTTATGGAAACTATGCAGCAATCAAAGTTCTAGTAGATATCACTACTGCATGAACAGTCCCAGAAGAATATCAAGTAGGAGAACAATCTGAAGGGGCTTATAAAAGAATCACAGTATAATTTTAAGAAATAAAGTACAATTAGAATTCCTAATAAGAAGACAGAAAATCTAGGGAGAAGCAAGCAGATCTGAAAAGATCAAATAGCATTTCTAACCATGAGAAAAGAAATCAGTTCAAGGAACAATGTAATCAATAGATAAGACATCAATAGGGACAGAAATACCTATAGAATGCCTCTGAACAGCCACCCAAGGATCTTTCAAATATCTGTAATTAGAAAGTAATACCAAGGTGATAGATATGAAGATTAAAAGAGAAAGCCCAAGATGAATCTAGGAGAAACTTCACAGACAGTGATAGAACAGAGGCAAGATAAAATAGGCTCAGACAGGCTGTGCATTCGTGTGAAGAAACCCGGGAATCCTCTGATAAAACAGGCTCTCAAAAGCCCACGAAGAAGCAATATAAACCAACCCACAGGTGAGCATATTAGAGTGAAAGAGAAAAACCCTGGGTACAAAGAACAGCTCAAACACAGCCCAGGAGCCAACTTATCAACAACAGTGGCTAGAAAACTATGTCTTCGACATAATGAGGAAAGCAACTGTCAATTGCCTTCTCCTCCCAGATCCTCAATTATTTAAGCACCAGGATAAGACACAATTTCAAAAAAGCAAAAGAGACTCCGAGGTTTTTGTCATCTTGAGGAAAATAAAGGAAGAAGAGAAATACAGATAGTAACAGTAAGCACAGAAGATATGGTTCAGTTAAGTAAGCATTGATGTAAAAACAATCGAAAGACCTAATTATAGAAAAATGACATGCAGCATAAAAATATGGTAGAACTACTTCGATAAAGAATTTTGAAATAGGAGGGGTGATAAAGATTACAAAGTTATGAGGTCCTTATGGAGTTCTAGAAAATAAACATTTTCATCCACTGTATCTAGTAAGACAAAATATGAAGCTAGCTGAGGCAGTTTATACTTATAATCTCAGAGTTTGGGAGTAGAGACATAGGAGGATCGGGAGTTCAAGATCACCTTCAGCTACACAGTGAGTTCAAAACCAATCTGAGTTACATGAGACACTGTCTCAAAAAAAAAAAAAAAAGACAAAACAAAATGACAAGGTGTCTAAAAACATTTTTAAAGTAACTAAAAATAGAAATGGGATACATTATCATCGATAGAAAATAGGATACAGAAACTGTAAACAATAGTTAGAAAGATAAGGCAAATCATGGAGGGGTGGAATGACAAAGAAATGTCCTCATTGCCAACGGACACCCCATCTCAAAGGGTAAATGGAGCAAAACTGGTAAAACAAGCACATGCAGGGAACATTGTCACAGATTAATTTTCTTGGCAAGCCATCTCTGACACTAAATCAGAGTGCAGTTTCCTTAAGTATTGCTCTATTTCAAACAGGTAAGGGAGAACATGGATTGAAGCAGCTGTAGAAAGGTGATGTATATTATGCAATGTAAATCACACCACGTGCTCCAAAGCTACAAGGACTTCTTAGAGCTGCGCTGACACAGTCATCTTTATGTTCCCACATCTATTATCCACCAGATAACGGTTGTTCTAGAAGAGAGTATGTGTGGCTGTGGACAATGGAATCCTCTACCACACCATCACTCCCTGAGCTTTGCAGCCACTGAAGGTCTTCTCTTCATAAGAGTCTCAGGGGCTGAGACGACAAGTCCTTCCCAGGGGGAGGATTCAACACAGTCACACTGTCCGCCAAAACGAAAGGTGCTTACACTTAGTGCTCAGAGGAATCCGCATGCCTGATAATCCACAACCCACTCACGGCTTTTCCCAAACTATGCTGCTCGGATTTCTTAGAAAGACCAATAAGCTATGTTTCGTGCTGAAGTAATTTAAAAAAAAAAAAAGGAAAAAAAAGCATTCAAATCTTCCTCAATCAAGACCTGTTTTATTGCTTTCTGGCCAAAACGAAGCACTGACAGCGAGGGAAACTCTTTACTCTTCTTCATATTAAACGATTTGTAAGCCAACACAAAAGCATCTTTCCCAAAGGTGTGTGTGCAGCACCTGTCAATATTAGTGTCTTTACGTAGACAAATGACCCCAAGAACATAAAACTATGTGTCATTTATTTCATGCTTCTCAATCAAAACCGACCCTATTAGAAAAGTAAACAAGCATTTCCCAGCAGGTACCCTCTGAAGTAATGTAAGATAATTCATCTTGGCAAGATATATTTAGCTATAAATAAGCTGAGAAGTCAGTCAAATGAGGAAATATAAGCAGACCCGTTGCAAAATTATTCAGCTCACAACTCCATCAGGAAAAGAGAAGGATGATGTGTCTGTTTACCAGACATCTCAAATGTATCAAGAGGTGTCATCTCAATAATTCAATGTCTTTTGATACTTGGGTTTTTTGTTGTGTTGTTTTGTTTTGTAAATTTACAAACTTGGCATTCTTCTGTTTATAAAAACCAAAAAAAAAAAAGAAAAAAAAGAAAAAAGAAACTAGAGTAGATATGCTCCTTGCTACATTCTACAAGTACTGATTTGAAGATTGCTTGAAGAGCTGAAGAAAAGGCCAAGTTTACACCGAAAACACGTGTTTACATTAAAGAGATTTCTCCTCCTTCTTGGGGCTGTCAGAAGATAAGTGCGGCACCTCGAGCAGGAATCACACTAAATTTGCTTTACCTGAAATGAAATCATTAGCCTTCTCCACCTTCTAGGCAATACATGTTCACAAAAAGTCTAGCTCCTTTCTCCTCGGGTCATACATAAAAATATTGGGATCCCCAAACTGGGGTGGGGGAGGAGAAGGTTGTTGAAAATTATTTCATAACAGAGGCTTTGGCAAAAGAAAAGGAAGCTATGATCTATTAAAGCTGCATAGACTTTTTGTTTGTTTGTTTTGATCACACATTTTAAACTTGACACCCCTTCCTTACAGTGCAGCCAGAAACTTGTAGCCGGAAAGTGCTAAGTCTAAAAGATGCATGTGATCTACGGAACAGCCATATCTCATGAAGATCTAACATAGGGATACACAAAGTGCATTTCTGTTCAGCACATCATACGCGTGTGAGGGAAACCTAAGGTACTTGCAATATAATTTTTTTTTTAAAGTCAGTCTTGCTTTAAAAATCACCCCAGGCAGGCGTGCTGTGTCATGCGGATGATGAGCACCTCACTGAGGACTAGGGCTCCCCACCTTTCCCTGTACTTCTTGGTCCACACCGTGACTCCTTTGGACTCAGATTGCCATGCGCAGTGTAGCCTAAGGAAGGTGGTGCGTGGGGAAGGAAGGAAAACAGAACAGGGAGAAGAGACAAAGCAGAAGGAAAGTAAAGTGAGGAGCGGCGGGGCCTCCTGCTCTCCCCCAGTCTTGGAGCGTCTCAAGGCAGCCCAGGCACCAGAGCTTGCCAAAAGTTCCGGGCAGAGCCTTGGTTCTGCAGAGGCTTGGGTACTCCCGGCTTGGGGACCCAGCTATCTAGGTGTAAGAGCACCCTACAGCCGCAGCCAGGCAAACTCTGGCTAGTTGGTCCCCAGGCACCACCAGCTCATCACTGCCCGCTGAAGGGCTCGGTTCAGGGAATCCTTCTGCCTGGCCATTTCTCTTAGCTAGCTCTGCTTCCCAGGGGCTGCCCAAGAGGTCCACGGGCCAAGAGGCAGAGACTGCGAGCGCCCAAGGGAAGGGGTCCGTGGGAGGACTGGTTCCCAGAGGCGAATAGGAAGCGCCTAGAGGCTGCCATCCCGGCTGCGGGGCTCCAGAGCCTGCAGTTGGTGCGGCCCCGGTGCGTTGCGATGCGGTGCGGTGCGGTGGGAGGAGAGGCATCCTCAACCTCAAGCTGCGCTCCCGCGCCAGGCTGCCCCGTGGGCGAACATCGGAGATCCGAGGCGAGCGACCCGCAGCCTGGTCTCAGGATACCGCGGGCGCCCAGGGGGTGGGAGGGCACCAGTCCTCGCTGAGAAGCTCGGTGCCTCTCCTGCGCCTTGGGACCCCGGACCGCTACCACCCGAACCCTCTGAGCCTCTGCTCCCCAAGGCGCTACTCTCCTTCTAGCACCGCAGGAAAACCGAGACCCGCTCGCCCAGGCTGAAGGCTGAGGCCACCGAGGCCACCACCTGTGAGCCGCCGCAGCCGGGGCCTCTGGCCGGTCGCCCTTGGCTCCTTTCCTCTCCCTTCCTACCTGGCCGAGCTCCTGGGCACTCCACGCGCGCGCTACCGCGGGGGACTTTTGCAGGAGATCCCTCACCGCCAGCCGACGCTCGCCGCAGCCTCCCTCCACCGTGGCTGGAGGATTACGCGCAGCCCTGCGTGCCCATCAGCCGGTGCGGACGATCCCGGGTGGAATCTCAACTCGCCGGCCCCCGCCCCCATTCATAATCCCCGCGGCCGTCTGCCACTACACGCCGCCCCCGCCCCCGCGCTCGTTCCCGCTCGTTCGCTGGCCCTGCGATGTGTCAGTGGCTCCCTGTTCATCTGCCACCCAGACAGTACCCAGGGCTCCCGCACCTCCTGGCTGCAAGGGGGGGGGGGAAGATCCCCCCCCCCGAGGGTGGGCGGGTGGAGAGAGCCTGGCTCATCACTCAAAGAGCCGGTGGGAGCACAGTAGCCCACTGCTCTCCTGTTGCACAAAGGACTCCCTGAGGGATCAGCGCTGTGTTCCTGAACCAAAGGGTCACATCGCTGTTGCGGAGGTGGTCTAGCAACACAGCCAGCCTGGGAGAGGGTCCCACAACTTAGGAATTCATGAGGCAGCAACAGGCTCAGGCAACTGGGAATCTGAGCTGCTGCCACTGATCCTTCTCTAAGAAAACAGTTGGGCGGGGTCCTGCCACTGGTGTGGTGTGTGCATGTGTGCGCATGTGTGTGTGTGTGTGTGTGTGTGTGTGTGTGTGTGTGTTCTCCTAATTGTCCCAGTCCTTTCATTCAGAACGTACCAGAAGAAAAAGAGGGAGCTTGGGAAGGGCTGACTTTGTGCCTTGAACTACCAAACTAATTAGAGACCGGAAAGACTTTCATGGAAACTTTAGCCTATGTCTCAATCATTCCCATCACCTAAGGGGGAGGGGGAGCGTTTTGCACGAAGCACAGAACACGGTATCAGACTGGGGGGTACAAGGATGGCAGGACACTAATCTGCAATCCTAATCGGCAGTCTGTTATCTAACAGGAGAGACAACCATAAAACAGACAATACAAACATTACACTGTGAAACGTGTCACATTTGCCCAAGTGTAGATGATTTTCTTTGTGTGGGAAGGGGAAAGGGGTCAGGGAGTTAGAGTCTTTCTGAACTATGCGAACTAAAGGGCACGTGAATGTCACCAAGTCAACAGCAACTTTCCATGTTTTCCCGTGTCCACAAACCACACAGGACCAGGTGCGCCTGCACCATATGGGTGATGAGGCTTTACCAACCCCTGCTGTGCCCTGTTTCCTCCAACACTACCTGCCGGGGAACACCCAGATCTCCAGCTGCCACGCTGCCAACTGTCCAGTGGCTCTTCTGCTTTTCCGGCTCTTTGCTTTGTATTATGCGCCATCCGCTGCATCTATTACCTTGAAATTGAGCCCAAAGTTAATAACACTGAGGCAAAGAGTCTCTGGAGGGAAGCCAACAAACCCTGCAATGTCATGGTTCTGACATAGTCTCTTTTTCTGAACTACGGTGAGAATTAATTAGTTAGACTTATTTACTGTGAAGACATTATTGGCCAAAGACACAGTGGATGAGAGCCTAAAATGCTATTTAATCTAAGAATAATAGGACCAAGTTGAGTGACATGCTCCCCTTCTCTGGATACTAAAACTTTGAAAAAAATTATTAGCTACTAAGTCTTTCAAGGTTATTTCATCTTCAGAATAAACAAATCAGTCCAAACCATTCTTGTTGCAAAAAGAACCAAATAGACTACAATCTGATCATTACATCAGCTATTTAAACAACTTTCCTGTCTCTTCCTGGAATTTATACACTCTAACAAAGAGAACAAGGAAAGATTTAAATAACATTTTCATCAGATTTATACATATTTACTCATAAGCTCCAAAGTCCTTGCAAAGGTTGCCAAAAGCAGTTGCATTTGGCCAGAAATTGCATGGAAAAGTCCTGGGGAATTGCAGCATGAATTAACCAATGAGACAGTAGAAGATGCAAGGAACAAAACAAAACAAAAATATGGTGCCAAGAAATGAAGAACCTACCATAAAATCAAAAAAACCATGTCTCAGAAACTGGAATAAATGCAGGAGTTAGACAAAAAATAAAGAAAGAGGGATGTAGATAGGGGGTGCTTGGTTTCCAAGGAACACAGTTACAGCAAGCCTGAGCCATCAAAACCACCATCTTCAAAGATGCTGAAATCAGTACAAAATGCAGAGGCTCTGGATCTTGTTTAACTTAACAATTTGTAGCAAAAGGTGGGGGTTTTGAGTTCAGTTTGAGAACACTAAACTTACCTTGAAGCCTCAAGAACTTTCTCCAAAGACTTCATTAAAAAAAAAACAAAACATAACAATTCACTCAATAATTATTACTGATATAGAAAAAAACTGACACTAAAAGAAAAAGAAAGATGGACACAAGATAGATACCAAGAAACTATAGGAAAGTTCCAAAAGAAACATCAAAACTTACGAATGGGTAACTAAGAAATGTTCCACAGAGGTAGTACAATTCAGACTGAATTGGAATATAAATGGAGAAGGAGGGAAAAGAAAGCAAGGTAAAGGAAAGAATACCGAGAGGGACAACTAACATTAAAGGCCTTTGAAAAGCCATATGGAAATCTACTACTGTAGAAGCTTTCAAGTGCATGTGTGTGTGTGTAAGGAATTTAAATGAAGTCAACATACAATTGAGTAAACAATTCCCCCTAAAACATATCTTACACCAACACGCACAACCTCCAGTGCCAGGAATGAATTATATCTTGTTGAATCATTGGCCAAAGAGGCCCCCTGGATGTCCTCTCTCACCAAAAGAACCACCACCACCACCACCACCAACAACAACAACAATGAAACACAGGCTATTGTTAACTAAGAAACATTCCACAGAGACAGTACAATTCTGACTGACTTTTACACAAACAGGAATATTAAATGGAGAAGAAGATGGGAAGAGAAGGCAAGGTAATGGAGATATGATTAATCTGTGTAACCTGATAGTAAAGCCCTATTGCTGAAAATACAACTTTTTTTTTTTAACTTACATCATCAAAAATAGAGAAATTGAGCTGGTGCCTAACTAGAAGCTTCACTCCTCATGAGTAGTGTTCAAGGTGTTAGAAGGGACTTTATATACTACTGGAGGAAAAAAAGTAGCCATCATTCGGTAAGAACTACAACTACAAATGCCGAAACTTACAACTGTGGCCTGCCTACAAGATATTCTGGTGTAGTAGTGGCACAAATGTTATGGGAATAACCAAACAGCTTTTTATTGAATTTAAGGCTCACTCCATGAGATAGAACCCATACCTAATACCTGAAACTAGATAAATCATGATGAGCCTAGATGAAAACCTAGTACCAGCAGCATAGTAACTCAGAATGACATATTGCTATATCCATAGAACAAACCATTGCTCCTCCCTCATCCGAGAAGCTTCCTCTTGCAGAAGATGATAACACAAACCTCTGCAACATGAGAATTGCAGTGATAGAGTTTGGAACACTCAGTCCTAAATGGGATGGCTTTTTCAGGGTCAGGATTTCATGCAAAAAGATTGTAAGAGTCAGGGGCAGTGGATGACTAAGGAAGCAGTTGAGTATGAACTCACAGAGACTACATACACAAGACCTGTACAGATTCAAACCAGCAAAATCCCAGCACTGAGAAAGGATGTTTGCAATTGAAACCAGCTAGGAAAGGAAATGACATTTGGTATATCAATTACAATCCAGGGTAGGCCTCCCACCCAAGAGCAGTAGTTAGCCAACACAAAACAGATTCTCTGTCTCTGTCTCTCTTTCTTTCTGTCTCTGTCTCTGTCTCTCTCTCTCTCTCTGTGTGTGTGTGTGTGTGTGTGTGTGCGCGCACCCCAAAGCACCAAAGAAATAAAGTAGCATGAATGCACCATTTTTTTCAAAAGTAATAAGCTCTGAAGTCCTTAGGGAACAATGATCCCTTACAATCATTCTTCCAGTACTGTGTATATGAAGTTTTTTTTTTTTTTAATCAAGCTATAATATTTATGTATGGGCCCTTTCCACTCAGCCATTCTCCTGCACAGGAGCCATGGTGCCCAGCCAGAATGGCAAGATCCTGAAGCCCCACTTCCACAAGGATTAGCAGCAACAAGTGGACACTTGGTTCAAGCAGCCGGCTGGCAAGATACAAGCCTGGCAGTCAAAAGGGCAACACGTTGCCCCTTGTCAGGTCTCATCAGGCACATAGTGAGGTGCCCTGCAGTTAGATAGCACACCAAGGTCCAAGCTGGCAGGGGCTTCAGCCTGGAAGATCTCCTAGCGGCTGGTATCCATAAGAAAATGGCTCGCATTGTTGGCATCTGCAGATCCAATGAAGCAAAACAAATCCACTGAGTCATTACAGGCCAATGTGCAGTGCCTGAAGGAATACAGCTCCAAGATCATGCTTTTCCCAGGAAGCTTTCTGCTCCAAAGGGAGACAGTTGTGCTGAAGAGCTTAAATTGACTACCCAGCTAACAGGACCTGTGATGCTCATCCAGAATATCTACAAAAAGGAAAAAGCTGGGATCATCACAGAAGAGAAGAACTTCAAGGCTTTTACCAGTCTTCGCATGGCCTGGGCCAACACCCAGATCTTTGGCATCCAAGCAAAAAGGGCAAAGGGCAATGCAGAATAAGATGTTGAAAAGAAAAAGTAATGCGCTTTTGGAATATTGCAATACATTTTTCCATAAAGAAAAAAATTATGTATGGAATTGTTTTATAATACAGATGTTAAGTTACTGTATAAGAGACATCAAAGCCTTGAATGATTATCTGCCTCCCTAAATAAAAACTCAGGTGAGAGATGAAGAGGATGAAATGAGATGATATAAAGAAGAAGAAAGAAACCATCATAGAAATAAAGATAATATTAGAAAAACACAGAAGGTATGAGACAGCAAAGACAGATATACAAGTGGTTAAAGTTAAATAAAAGTAAGCGGAAATGGTTTCTAAGTGATGTGAAATTGTTGTCTTCCGTAGAAATAGAGTGCAGAACCACAGCACATGTGACCAACAACTATGAAAATGGACCTTTTTGGTAAATCAGCAAAAAGAGATTTCATTCTTGAATTTGCAGGAAAAAGACTTGTGCCTATATGACTGAGCACTGACACATAAGAATAAGCCAAGACATGCACTGATATGTTATTGGATTTTTTTTCAGATTATTCTAATTTTTATCACGTAAGTTACTGAATTCTGAACAGGAAGAAAACACTCTAAAGCTAAAAAGACAAAAGATCAAGTGTAAGGAAAAACAAATCAAGTCAATTTTCTTCAAAGCAACATTCAGACCCCAGTGCCAGTGAGGCAATGTAAGACTCAAGGAAAGACCGAAGAACTCAAGGGAGCCAGGCCAGGCCAAGCTATTCATCAAACTGTAAAGGGCCAGTTTAAGATGTTAGAAGTCAAAGAATACGAAGGAATAAATCTGGGAGAACTTTCTCTGAAGGATCTCTGGTGACTAGAGAACATACATCTTAGTACAAGACTAAGAATGTAAAAATGTGAATGATATCATGGGTAGGCTCTTAGAGCATGGAAATGATACAAGCTACAAAACTCAGAAGGAAATGAAAAGGATGACTGTACTTAGAGTTAGATCACTAGCTGACTCACAAAGAGTTGTTGAGATTGATGGTGTCATTTAAGGCTGACATCTAAGTGGTAGACCAAGCATCTGTGACAATATAAAGATAAACACTAAGAAATTAAACTTTTATACAAGACACTGTATGGATAAAATGCAGTGTAGAGAATGCATGTCAGTTTTCATTGCTCATCAGTAATGGTTGTAGTAAAATAAGAGCATTTGACTATTATATAAGGACACGAACGTACCCACCAGAAAGCAAATCTGTAACCTGAAACACACTTCTCTTGGTTAACATGTGGCTCCCCTAACAATGGGAGTGGGGCCTGTCTCTGACTCTGTTGCCTGACTCTGGATCCCTTCATCCTAGCTGGGTTGCCTTGTCAGGCCTCAGTAGGAGAGGATGTACTTAGTCCTATTGCAACTTGAAGTGAGAGAGTAGGTTGCTACCCCTTGGGGGCTTCCCCTTCTCTGAGAAGAAGGAGAGCAGAGAATAGAGAAGAGAGGCTGAAAGGGTGGGACTGGGAGGGGAGGAGGGAGAGGGCTGGGATCAGAAGGAAAAAAAGAAAGAAAGAAAGAAAGAAAGAAAGAAAGAAAGAAAGAAAGAAAGAAAGAAAGAAAGGAAGGAAGGAAGGAAGGAAGGAAGGAGAAAGAAGGAAGAAGGAAAAAAACTTAAAGAAACAAAGAAAGGAAGACTATTCTTGTGTATGTGTGTATATATACTATGTAGCAAAAAATATGTGTATACCTCTTTATATATATTCAAATATCGAGACAAATATTTCTCAATTGGTGATTAGTTTCAAGATATTTTTAAAGGATTGTTAAACTGCATTTTTACAAAATAGCCATGTGCCACATGAGAGCTGCATAGGAAGTCTCAAACTGTAAAAAAGGAATGTCAAGGTTTTACACACACAAACTCCAGCTCCACATGGACAGGGTGAAAGAAATAGCATCAGTAAGGCAGAAGCTGTGAGAGATGAGTCAGAGTCAAAAGAGATGCTATGTGAGATAAAATAATAGCGTGTGTAAATCAAAGGTAAAAACCACAGTGAAGATGTGAAAGTTGTGAATACCTATGAACCAAATGGACCAGTGTGGACAAAGCAGGGATCACAGGAGACAGAACTCCAAGCTGAAAGGAGTAGCCAAAGCCAGGAGAATCCCCTTCATGACTTGAGTCTAAATCTGGATATAATCACATTCAGAGGCTCAAAAGTAGAAAGTACAGGTTCTTTTTGAGACCTAATTTACATCATTTTTGTGAATGTAAATCTGAGGGTAAAATGATCGTTGTTACGGTTTAAACGAGAAGGATGACTCAAAAGGCCTCATGTGATGAAGACTTGGTCACCATCTCATGGTACTCTTTGGGAAGATTTTAGGTACTGATTAGGAGGGGCCCAGCCGGAGGAAGTAAGTCACTGAGCAGTGTTGATTGTATGTCATCCTAGGCCCTCTCTGCTTCCCCCTCTGAGCACCAGAACTTTGGATACTATAGGTCTTTCCTCCTTTAAGTCGCTTTGCTCAGGTATGTCACAGGGATCCAAAGTGACCAAAACCCATACATCACGTCAGAAAGAAGAGATGAAAAGAAAGAAGGAATCGTGGGCGACATTCTGCCGTCATCGTCACACAATTAAAGATGAATAGAAGATCGAAACGGCTGAAGTACCTCCCATTTGAAAATTTAAACAAAAAACTAATGATTCCTCGGAACAAAATTAGCAGCTTCTTGAAGTCGTGATTAGTGGAAGCACTGTGAGAAGTATGTGGTCACTTTAGCACAGTTAATAGGCTGAACACAATTGAAAGGCTTAGAAAACTAGCTACTAAATAAATGAAATGAAAACAGAAGACAGGGAATAATTTAGAGGGTTCAATACATGGGTGAGAAAGGGAAGGTACCCTTCTCTCTCTCTCTCTCTCTCTCTCTCTCTCTCTCTCTCTCTCTCTCTCTCTCTCTCCCACACACACATATATCCCTGACCAAAAGCAACCCGTGGAAAGAGATCATTTCACTATAACAACCCCCAGGTTATGTTCCACCACTGAGGGAATGAATGCGAGACAGGAACCAAAAGGTGGGAGCTGATGCAGCTGATGAGGAATGATGCTTACTAGCTTGACCTGTGCTTTGCTCAGCTTGCTTTCCTATACAACCCCAAACCACCAGTCCAGGGGTGTCACTGACCATGGTGAGCTGGGCCCTCCCTCTTTAAGGAAATGTACCACAGGCTTGTTTCCAGACCAATCTGGTGGAGGCAATTCCTCAATCCAGATTCCCTCTTCCCAGATGGCTCTGGTTTGTGTCAAATCAACGAAAACTAATCTGCACAGATCCTTACTAGAGCTAGCATGTAACTCCCTGGCGGAGGTGCTTGTTGAGCATTAATCTAACTTCTGCAAAGCCCTGGGCTTGGAAGAGCGGTTCTTTGAAAACAGAAACATGACGTCAGGCATGGGGGTGCACGCCTTCAACCCCAGCACTCAGGAGACAGGGGCAGGCATGTCTCTGAGTTTGATGTGAGCCTGGTCTACGAAGTGGGTTCCAAGATGGCCAGGGCTACACAGAGAACCCCTGCTTCAAAACACCAGAAGAAAATAGAAGCATGTTACCAAAATGATTGCTAAACCAATTAATCAAGGAAAACTATAAATATTAAAAATAGACACAACAAAGAAACCCCTAAGGAAATATTATATAACCCCTAAGGGCTGCTTTTAATCGACAATACAATTTCCCTCCCATTTAAAATATTTTATCCTTTAAGAGAGACATTAATCCCTATAATGTCAAAGATATAATACCTCCATCAGGAATGCCTGTCCTACTGTAAGAAAGGAAAAAAAAAAAAAAAAAACATTTGAGAGCCTGGGCTAAAGGATACTTTTAGTGGAAAATATAGCTAAATAAGTCTTGCTTGGGGAAAAAAAAGGATTTCATGAAATAAGAAAATCTTCAATGACTCATATTTCTCCAAATGAATTACCAAGCCAATAAGATTTTCCCAAGGAAATTTTGCCAAGTGTTCAAACAGTGGGTTCTTCTTAAAATGTATAAACTAAAAGACTAGTAGTTTTAACTTTATAAATCACTTCAGTTTTATAAAGGATGTGGCATTGACAGTGTAATGAGCCCACAGAAAAGAAACACTTCAATCAATTTTACCTATAATGTTATTTAGGCAAATAACCATAGAAGAACATCCAAAGAGTAAAACCCATAGAATTTTCTCTAGAAATGTTAAAGAGGCATTTGAAAACACCAGTAATGATTCATCCTTACAAAAAAAAATACCCTCAGAGTTACCTACATATGTATGAATGTTTTCATTGTAAGATAAAGAAATACATGCTCCCGAGGAGAGAAGGATGGATGTATCTAAAGACAAGACATTAAAGGCATTTCTGCAAAAATAAGAGAGAATATGAGGCAATATTATAACTAATATTTATTTATTTACTTACTTACTTGGTTTTGTGAGATGTGGTCTCTCTGGGTAGCCATGGCTGTCCTGGAACTCACTATGTAATCCAGGCTAGCCTTGAACTCAGAGATCGACCTACCTCTGCCTCTCAAGTGCTGGGATTAAAGACATGCACCACCACTGCCTGGCTATAACTAATTTCTAATGTTACAATGAGCATGTAAAGTCAACGCTGAGGAAAGAAGAACTAGAGTGTTGAAGTTAAGGAAGTTTGTGGTCATTAATTCTGAGTGTCAGTCTGACCTAGATGGATGCCTAGATAGCTCGTTCCAATATTTCTTGATGTATATCTAAGGATAGTTCTGAAAGATATTGTCATTTGAATACATGGGCTGGGGCCTCCCCAGCTATTGTTTGGCATCACCCAGCCCACCTAGGACCTAAGGAGAGCTTAAAGCAAATGAAGCATTGCCTCTCTGTCACTGTCTGAGCTAGAATGCTGTTCTTTGGCCCTTAGACCCGGGGCCTACTGGTTCTCAGGGTCAGTCTGGATTAGAACACTCACCATCCATTCTGTTGGCTCTCAGCCTCAGTCCTCCATCTGACTAGACTCATACCACCAGTTTTCCTGGGGTTCCATCTTAGACAGAGCAGGTCCTGGGGCTCCTCAGTTACCATAGTCAACGATGCTACTTCCTCATGATAAATACATAAAATGATGTACAGTAATATCATATGAGTATATGTATCTCATTCATTCTGTTTCTCTGGGGAACCCCAATTAATGTACAAATATAAATTATCATTTGTAAACACATATTTATATACATAAATGTGTATATGAGAATATCTAGCTAGACAATACAAGTAAATCAACTGAAAATCATTAAAAATAACTAGTATACGAATCATGGAAGATATACAGAACCTAGTAAGGTGATATAAAGAACAAAATACCTCACACTGCGAACAAAAAGTTGAAATATCTTACAATAAGTCATCAGGGAATGTATAAGGTTTTTATAAGGAAAGCCCCAGAAAATTACTAACAGAAAGCATGAATACATGGAAAAGACAACCATGTTTTGAATAGATAGATTTAAGATCACACAGTCAGGAACTCTAAAGTAATGTGTTAATTTAATTCAATAACAATAAAACATGCTTATTTTAGAACCAGAAAAAAATGAATTCTAAATTCCACATAGAGGGATAAATGAGGAAAAAATCTTCAAAAAATAAAAAATAGCATAAAGCTAAAGCTAAAAGCCATAAAAAGAAGACTGAAAAAGTATACTGTCTAAAAAAAAAAAAAATTTACATGACAAAATTAAAACAGTAAATTAAAAACAAAACAAAACCAAACACCATAGGTACAGGCAAAATCAAAACAAACACACAAACATCATAGATATTGGCAGGCAAAGGCTGACCAGGGATAAAGTGTCAAGAAGCCTGATGGGTTCTCTAACTCATTGCTAGGGGAATATAAATTAAATCAACTTCTATGGTAACAATTCAGTCATCTAAATTTACATTAAAATTAATTCATGCTCTGACCCAGAAATTCCATTTTTAACACTTTTCAGAGGCTAGAATGAAGTGAGAGTTACCACAGTCCAGTCCACATTTGAAATGATGCATAAACAAATTCCTTTGTTGTGGTGTTTTAGAAATAACAAAGGCTTGGAATTAGCGTAATATTTTTAAACTAAACTATAGCCGTGTGATAGAATGTTACTATGTGACCATTAAAAATTAAGCAAAAGCTTGCTGTGAATAGATACATAAAATTTCCAAAATGGATTATTAACTTAAAACAGCAGTTGTTACCTTTGGGTCACAAAGGAATACAAGTTAAAATACATATTAGTCTTGCTTGAATATGAATTTTAAAAATTCCTCAATGACTACTGACAATGAAGTGACAACTTATAGAAGTGGGCGGGGCCTGTGACACCTGTAGCAAGTGAAGTGTTATATTGTTTGATTTGAAAAACGTGATAATTGTTATCCAGTTAAGCATTAAGAAAAATGTATTTAAAAGTCATTAGATGTAATGTGAATTATGTGTTCTGATTTCATGCACTCCCTCTGATCTTAAGGGAAAATTTGATGTGCCACAGAACAATGCTAGTGCTGAAAGTGATTTCTTTCCATGAAAAGGTCAAACTCATTTTCACATGAAAGGTATAATCATGTTAGCAGGCATGATTCACATGGCTATTCCAGGTGCTTAACCTTCCTCTTTAGTTAATTAACCATATACTCAACTGTCAAAAAGAATGACAACCTCTAAACTTACCCATAACCCTATCTGAAAGCTTTTTTTAAAATATTATACTTCAGACCAAGATGGGCTGACGTCAAAGCATGAAGCTGATATTTGTGCCTTAGTGAACTTGTAATGAACTACAAATTCACCTCTGCTCTTCTCACACTTCAGCCCTTAAAGGAGAACACGTGTTTCTCTGATGAGGCCGACCTCATGACAATGCACAGCTCATATTATACAGTGCCACCATTAAAAGTTCAAAGTAAGGGTCACTGCCAGTGCTTGGTCAGCAGGAGCAGGTTCAGTGTAGGAGACTGTGTATGTCCTTTGCATTTACTGCCTTGACTGGCTTTTGGGAGAGAAACATAAATTAACAATGACCGTTTTTGAAGCGAAAGCCCTGTTTCAAGGCAATTCAGATTTCACTGTCTACAACCTACTTCACAAATAAATGTGTTTCTCCTAGGTTTGTAGAGCATAACTCTTAATTATGCTAGGAGGTATTTGAAACCCATTGATTTCATTTATAACGAGAACCAGTAACGTTAGTAAGATTAACAGCCTTCTCTAAGCTGTGATTCCAGGAGCCTCCTGGCAGAAATTGCCAGGTTTCTTGGATAGCCTTGACTATCTGCAATATGCGATAGCTTGTTATGCACACAATAATATGTACTGCAGGGAGTTGTTGAAAGGTTAGGGAGGAAAATGTATGCAGAGTTCTTGGCGTGAATTTGATTCATTAACTTATTTTCTCACTGGAGAACAGACAATTTACTTGGCCACAATAAAATCAACCAAATTTCCATATCAGTCAATCATTATCTAAGGATCAGGAGAATTCTGAACATGGTCTATTAACCAATTCCTATACTGTCTGAAGACTTACATTGTCTTAACCATGATCTGGAGAAGTTATAGCAAAGCAAACTTAGCTAATGAATTGTCCCTTTGAAAACATGGTCAGCAGTACAAATGACAAAGTATTATGAAACAATGTGAGTTTGAAAATAGATTACTTACTTTCAAGAGGCTCATTGACTGTGTAGGTAAGAAAAGGCAAAAATCATCCTTATTTCTGATGGCTCATCAAAAAGTGAACCTGAAAAACAAAGAGGAAATTTTTATTCAATATTAAGAATTATAAAGGAGACTTTGTGTTTATCCATCCTTTTGACATCTGCCAGACATGTAACACACTGAACACCTCTATAGACTGTGAATTATCCTAATTGCTCAGAATGCAGTGTTGGCTAGGGTGAGCTCTGGGCTGCCAATAACTATCAAGGTCAGACCTTGTTTCTGCCAAATGAAAAATGAATCTTCCAAGTGGATTTTCCTCAAGATCTGGATTCTGCCACGTTGCAGTGACTTGGCTGTAATAGCTTAAGGTACTCAAGAGTTAGGAAACAAAGCTCCAAGTTCAACTTTAGTAAGCAATGACAAATGTAGTCCATCTTTCAGGTCACCTGAGCCTGGCTTTTTACAGCTAGGAAAGGACCTATGACAGAAAGCAATACAGTGACTTCCATAAGCAGGATATATTTGGCCTGCACAAACCCATGATCACTACCCCACCCATTGACTGTTGCTCTGTAAGTTAGAGGTTCAGTAATACATTCTTGGCATGCACAGTGGACTTAGACTGGGAAAAGGCTCTACCCCCAAGCACATTAACAGTTAGGAATCACGGGACAAGAAAAGCCAGCAATGGAGACTGAAAACCAGGAGAACAAGGACATAATAATAGTCCTAAAGCAAGAGAGAGAGAGAGAGAGAGAGAGAGAGAGAGAGAGAGAGAGAGAGTTTCTCTGTGTAGTGTTGGCTGTCCTGGACTCACTTTGTAGACCAGGCTACCCATGAACTCACAGAGGTCTGCTTGCCTTTGACTCCCCCAAGACCAGGACTACATATGTGCACCACCATGCCTGGCTTGAGTAATGTCTTTTTTTTTTTTTTTTTGATTAATGTCTTTAAAGAAGAAAAATTTCCAAAAAATGAGAAATGCTGTTTGTGCCAATAATAACTGATATAATTTTTATTAATGTAGTGATCACCAATGATATTAACAAGGGCTAAGTGAAAGAGAAGAGTTTAAATAAAGATTTTTAAAAAAGATTTATTTTTTTTTAATTATGTGTATGTTTGGAAGAGGAGTTGGTATGTACATATGAAGGCAATGCCTGTAGAAGTCAGAGATTTTGGGTCCTCCAGGACAGGAGTTACAGGCACCTGATATGGATACTAAGAACAAAACTCCAGTTCTTTGCAAGCGTGATAGCTTTTTTAAAAGATGTATTTATTTATTATGTATACAATGTTCATTTATTATATATACAATGTTCTGTTTGCATGTACACTTGTATGCCAGAAAAGGGCACCAGAACTCATTGGTTGTGAGTCACCATGTGGTTGCTCAGAATTGAACTCAGGACCTCTGGAAGAGTAAACAATGCTCTTAACCACTGAGCCATCTCTCCAGCCCCAAGAATGGTACTTTTAATTGCTGACCAGCTGTTTAGCCCTAAAGTAAATTTTAAAAGAAGGGAGGTGGCTAAGAAGATATGTTAGTCAGAAAAAAAAGAAAAAGAAAAAGAAAAAGAAAAAGAAGGAAGGAAGGAAGGAAGGAAGGAAGGAAGGAAGGAAGGAAGGGAGGGAGGAAGGGAACAGAAAACTAAATAAAAGAAAGCAAAAAAAAAAAAAAAAAAGAGCTTAGCAGCAGCCTAGCTCTGAGGATCCTGAAATAGATAGAAGCCTGGGGCCCCCTGGCCTGCCAGCACAGTCTATTTTTGGGAATTACAGGCGAGTGAGAGACCCTATCTCAAACACACACACACACACACACTCACACACACACACACACACAGGAAGAGCAGATAAGGAGTAGATATTATGTTAGGCAGTTCTTCTGAATATGCTCTATCATTTGAAACTGAGTGAAGATGAAGCTGAGACATTTTTTGGTGTAAAAGGGGGATGTTAGAGTGTTTTAAATGGTACATGGAAATAACACAGTAGTCTTGGAGAAATGATGGTATAGGATCAATGTAATAAAATAGAAAAGAGAGTTGGAGTCTGTATTCATTATTTTTTTTTGTTGCTCTGATAAAACACCATGACCAAAAACAACTTAAGAAAGAAAGAGTTTATTTCATCTTATGATTCCAGAACGAGAGTCCATAAGAGCAGGGGAAGCATGGCAGTCAGCAACCAGAGCAGGAAGTTGAAAGATTACATCTTCAACCACAGGCGTGAAGCAGGGAGAGGGGAACTGGAAATGGGGCAAGCCCATAGACCCTCAAAGCCAGCTTCCAATGCTGTACTTCCTTCAGCAAGGCTGCTCTGTCTCCCCCAGATAGTACCACCAACTGGGAACAAGTGTCCCAACACCTATAGGAACAGTCCTCATTCAAACTACGCAGAATCCTAGGTGTTGGCAGAGGAGTCTTCAGGAAGAATAGTTTATCTATTGAACTAGGAGTAGATTTGACATCTGTAGACAAAAATGCTGGAACCTGGGGAAACTTGATGTTCACATCAAGCTGAAATATTACAGAATGTGTCTGTTTTCCATGTTAACAATGATGGATTCAGGATCAGCACCAGATGAGGAGAATAGATAAGGTGCTAGAAAACTGACATAAGAGAAAGAAGAAAGTGACTTCTTTCATTTCAGTCTTCTTTCTTTCTTTCTTTCTTTCTTTCTTTCTTTCTTTCTTTCTTTCTTTCTTTCTTTCTGTTCTTTCTTTTTCCTTCCTTCCTTCCTTCTTTCTATTTTTCTTTCTATCTTTCTTTCTTTTAGAGACTGCAGAGTGAATTAATTAGAGACAGACATGTAACAGTTTTTTTTGGATAGCACTGAAGTAAATGGTCCTGGGTGCAATTCAAGGACAGTCAAAATTATGGGGGATTTTTCTTCAGTCACATTAAGCTATTTAGGGGATGTCTCATGGGAAACAATGTTGCATTAAATCAGTACTGTTCTGTTACGTCAATAGAAAGTTGAAAGGTAAGCCTGAGATCCAAAGGAGGGGATCCAACCTGACAAAAGGGAGGTGACTGACATGACGAATATAAAGAATAGCACATCACAAAGGCAGCTTGTGGTGGCAAACTGAATCCCAGAAAGAAAAGATATAAACTTGCCAAAAAATAAAAAATAAACAAAACAAAAATAAAGATTAGGCAAATACAACTTAGTAAAATATAACTGGATGCAATTGAGATATTTTCATAAACTCCCTTGGGCTAATTCTACTGCAGAATTTTTAGGTATTTTAGAAATAATTTCTCCATTGAAATATAACACAGAGAGCATTGTTCTCCCTTACAAAACATAAAATTTAGTGACTTTTAGTATATTCCTGAGGTTGCTGCTGATTTCAAAACCTTTTCTATCACTCCCTAAAAGAAACCCATACTAATTGGTGGAATCTATCACTCCCTCAAGCTCCTGCAGAAAACAACTATTTTATCATATGTCTCTCAATTTCCAATTCTGGACATACCTTATAAATGAAACCATACAATGCATGACTGGATACTTTCACTTATTGTGTTTCACTTACTGTGTTTTGGAGATTAACTCACCTGCAGCATGTATCAGAACCACCTTTTCTTATGATTGAATAACACTCCACTGTATGAGCATGTCACCTTTTATGCAGTCACTAATGGATATTGTGTTGTCACTGTTTTGTTATAATAAGAAGATTTACTTTGGACGTTCTTGTACAAGACTGGATAAACACGTTTTCAATTTGCTTGAGTGTAAATTTTGCAGTAGAATTTCTGGGTTACATGTTAAGGCCACATTTAAACACTAAATCATTTTCCAGAGCAGATGTGCCATCTTGCAGTCTTACTAGCAGTCCATAAGAATTCATAGAGCAGAGCCAACAAGATAGATCAGCAGGTTAAAGATGCTGGCTGTGAAATTTGAAACACTAAGCCCACTCTCCAGAACCTTCATGGCAGAAGGAAAGGATTGACTTCTCCAAGTCATCCTCTGACCTCCGACGCATGTACACACACACACAAACATATGCACACATATGCACACATATAGATAGAAACACATACACTAGATAGATAGATAGGTAGATAGATACATACATTCATACATACATATATAGAGGGATTACTTTTTTAATTGCATAGCATTTTTATTCTTCTTTCATATATTACATCCTGACCAGTTTCCCCTTCCCCACCTCCTGCTAGTTCTCCCAGATCTACTCCTTCTTTGTTTCTTTTTTTAATTTTTTATTAATTACACTTTATTCATTTTGTATCCCCCCATAAGCCCCTCCCTCCTCCCCTCCCGACCCCACCCTCCCTCCCCTTTCTGCATGCATGCCACTCCCCAAGTCCACTGATAGGGGAGGTTCTCCTCTCCTTTCTGATCTTAGTCTATCAGTTCACATCAAAAGTGGCTGCA
>REGO01000489.1:98859-160113 GCA_010120015.1 Rhombomys opimus | reverse complement strand
TATCTTTGATGTGTTCTTGGATTCGGTTTGCAAGTATTTTATTAAGTATTTTTGCATCAATGTTCATAAGGGAGATTGGCCTGAAATTCTCTTTCTTTGTTGAGTCTTTGTGAGGTTTAGGTACCAAGGTGACTGTGGCTTCATAGAATGAGTTTGGTAATGTTCCTTCCGTTTCTATTTTGTGGAATAGTTTGAAGAGAATTGGTGTTAGCTCTTCTTTGAAGATCTGGTAGAATTCTGAGCTGAAGCCATCTGCACATGTATAGATAGAAACACATACACTAGATAGATAGATAGGTAGATAGATACATACATTCATACATACATATATAGAGGGATTACATTTTTAATTGCATAGCATTTTTATTCTTCTTTCATATATTACATCCTGACCAGTTTCCCCTTCCCCACCTCCTGCTAGTTCTCCCAGATTCACTCCTTCTTTGTTTCTTAAAAAAAAAAAAAAAAAAGCAGGCCTCCCCCCTCAATGTCAACCAAACACGTTATTAAAAAGTTAACATACTTATGATTGTGAGCCTAGCCTTTAACAGCTGAGCCTTCTCTCCAGTCCTGTCTCTGGCATGAACTCTGTGGCTAGCTCTTTGACCTCCCCACCCCCTGTGGGAGGAGCAGCCTTGCTAGGCCACAGAGGAGGACATTGGAGCCACTCCTGAAGAGACCTGATACGCTAGGGTCAGATGGAGGAGGACCTCCCCTATCAGTAGACTTAGAGAGGAGCAAGGAGGAGATGAGGGAGAGAGGGTGGGATTAGGAGGAAATGAGGGAGGGAGCTGCAGCTGGGATACAAAGTAAATAAACTGTAATTAATATAAAAAAATAAAAAATTAATAAAAAATTAATTCTATTATTTTTTACAAAAAAAAAATTACCATAGACAGCTCTGTCTCCTCGTGTGTTCCATAGTAAAGAAAGAAGAGTCAGTCTCTGCCATGAACTCAGTAGCCTGCTCTTTGATCACTTCTCCCTGGTGGGGTGACCTAGCCGGTCCACAGGGGAAGAGGATGCAGAGAGTCCTGATTGGATTTAATAGGCTAGGGTCAGACAGTAGGGGAGGAGGACTTCTCCTATCAGTGGACTAGGGGAGAGGGATAAGAGAGGAAATGGGAGGGAGGGATCAGGAGGAGATGAGGGAGGGGGTTACAACTGGGATACAAAGTGAATAAATTATAAATAATAATAATAACAAGTTATAATAAGACTAAGCACAAACACTCATACCAAGGTTGGATGAGGCAATCCGTTAGAAGGAAAACTGTCCCAAGTATAAGCAATAGAGTCAGACTTTTTTAAAGATAGCACACAGCAGTTTTTAAGGGGAATACTTGACTACTATTTTTTATTATGTCTTCATATAATGCTTACAGTTTTAGTTTCCATCTTAAAGTTTTAGTTTCCATCTTCTGCAGACAGGTTATAATTTTTTTTCTTGTGTTTATTGACCATCTAATCATCCACTTTGAAAGAAAATCTGCTTGGATCATCTGTCCATATTTTTTTATTGAATTCTCTTTTATTGCAAGAGTCTTTTTTAATATAGTCTATGTGTTCCTTGTGACATATGCAATTCGAAAATATTTCTCTCCCTCTGCAGAGTTTCCTTTCACTTTATGACTTCCTTTGAAGCATAAGTGTTCTTCATATCTATATATGGATATGCTGTTGTTTCTTATCACACTGCTATATGATGGAAAGCAAGACATGCTGTCCATGCTCCCAGCCCAGTATTCTCCACTTTTTTTTTTCATACACAGACATCATCTATTTTGTTCTTATTTATCCCTGTCCCCTAGAGCCTTCCCTATGTCAACTACCTCTTGTTGGTTCGCTATCAAAACAACCCCCTCTTCCATTTTCATGCCATTTCTGTTCTATTACTCTTTTTTTTTCCATCCTTCTCCTTTAAGATCTTGTCCTCCTCTCTCAGTCCTTTTTATGGTTTATGAGCGCCTTGAATGATAATGGCCCCATAGACTCATGTATTTTAAATGCTTGGTTCCTAGTTGGTGGAACTATTTGGAGAAGTATTAGGAGGTGTGGGCTTGTCAGAGGAAGTCTGTCACTGGGAATGGTCTTTCAGGTTTCAAAAGTCTGTGCTATTCTCAATCTTATGTTCTATGCCTCCAACTTTTGGATAATATGTAAGCTCAAGCACCCTATCTGCCTGCCTACCTGCTGCCTTTCTTTCCACCATGATGGTCATGGACTCAGTCCCTTAAATTAACTGCTTTCTTTTATAAGTTGTCTTGGTCAAGGTGTCTCTTTACAGGAAAAAAAACAAAAGGAAACAAAGACTAAGACAATGACCTACACGTCCATTTAAATATGTAGTCGGTATTTCAGAGAAAATACGGTTCTCTTTTATTTTGCTGAAAATGCTCCTCCAAAGTTCTGGATTTGTTTTTCTTTACAGGCAAATAAAATTACATGTATATACGCGGTACCTTTTTATCTATTCATCTGCTGGTGGACATCTAGGGTAATATCACAGTTGTTGTGAATCGTTTGTCAATAGCTAAAAATGTATGAGTATCCCCGTGGTATGTTGACTTTGAAGCCTTCTGGTATATACCCAGGAATAGTACAGCTGGGTCATATGGTTGTTACATTTTCAGTTTCTTTTTTGAGGAACCTCGATAGAAATTTCCATCATACAGTACCAGTTAAAATCTCTTGTAGTAGAAAATAAAGACCCCACTTTCCCCACATCCTCTCCACAGTGGTATTGGTTATTATTTGTGTTCTTGGTGACAACCATTTCAATTAAGGTGAGATGGAATCTTAAGGAAGCTTAAACTCTCATTTCCTGCTGCCAAAGCATATTGAACACTTTTTCTAATATTTGGACGCTCGTATTGTTTTCTTGTGAGAATGTTTTAGTCAGGTCAATAGTCCATTTAGCAGTTGGATGGCCGGGGTGTTGGTGTTTAACTTTTGCAGTTCTTTATATAGTCTAAGTATTAATCCTCAGTCTAATGTGTAGTTGGCAGGTTTTTGCCCTCCCTACTCCCAATTCTTAGGCTGTTTCTTCACTCACATTTTCTTTGTTATTTAGAAGCTGTTTTTATGTCATGGTATCCCTCCTGTCAATTTTTGAATTAGTTCCTATGTCAGAAACTTTTGTAGAAAGTCCTTTCTTATTTTAAGGTATTTTCTCTATTTTTTTTCTCTAGGTAGTTTTAAAGTTTTAGGTCTTCCATTTAGTTCATAGATCCATTGTGTGGATGTATGGATGTGCATGCAGACGTCAGAAGACACCCTGAGGTACTATTCCTCAGACACTATTTCTATTTTTATTTGTGAAAAGGTCTTTTACTGTCCTGGAGCTCACCAAGTAGCTGAGGCTGATTAACCGGCAAGCCCTAGATATCTTCTGCCTCCTCCTCTCCAGTTCTGACATCATTGTCACACACCACACTTGGCTTGCTTTATGTGGGTTCTGGGGATTCAACTCAGGTCCTCAGGAAAGCTACTTGCACAATAAGCTGTTTTCTAAGCCTGCCCTGGTCTATTTTTTTTTTTAAGTTGATTTTTCTACAAGGTGAGAGATGTGGCTCTAGTTTCGTCTTTCTGCAGGTAGAGACATCCAATTTTCCTAACAGCTCCTGCTAATCTCTTCAGTGGCAGTTTTGGTTTCTTTTAAAACTCAGTTTTGTCTTAAGTGTAGGATGTGGAAATGCTTTATCCACCACTAAAAACAGACTCTTGAGTCGATGTGTGATCTTTGTCAACTGCTAAACATCTTTGTGAGAGGGCACTTGATCCTTGTCAACAAAACTGTCTTGTGGCGGGGGGAGGGGGCAGCCGAAAAACATTGTTGTGTGGATTTTAAGAAGGTATAAATAGGAACCCAGAGAGAGAGAGAGAGAGAGAGAGAGAGAGAGAGAGAGAGAGAACATTTTGCATTGTTTCATATCACTTTGCTTTGAGATGCTCCAATAGAGAAGGGCTCCAGAGAATGGTTCAAGTTTGCTGCTACAGTTTGGAAGGGACTTCTGGCAGAGCTGGAGAGATGGCTCAGAGGTTAAGAGCACTGGCTGCTCTTCCAAAGGTCCTGAGTTCAATTCCCAGCAACCACATGGTGGCTCACAACCACCTATAGTGAGATCTGGTGCCCTCTTCTGACATGAAGGCAGAACACTGTATACATAATAAATAAATAAATCTTAAAAAAAAAAAAAGGGACTTCCTGAATCCAAGGTCTGAGATTGCCTCAAGGAACCCAAGGACCCTAATAAGCAGGAAGTAGCTAAAATGGTCTACATTCCTTGTCCCTACCAAGGTGCCTTCTCTCAGAAGTTAGAAGGGAGGTAGAGGCGTTTAAGAACCCTAGATAAAGTAGGTTGTTGAAAACTCTAAGCCTACAAATCTCAGCCCCTGGTTTTGCTCTGTGAATTCTTAGTTTGGCTTTTTAAATATATCCTACAGTTCTGGGGTATTAGATCAGACTCATTTTGTTCCCTATTGATGTTTGGTTGCATTATTTCATTGATAATGCCTTCTGCCTTTGATCCTTTTCCTTCTGTTTATTCAAGTCTGTTGCTGATGCTTTTCACTTTTTTTTTTCTTCCTTTTAATTTGGCTCACTGAGTTTTTCCACTTCCAAAACTCCAATTTGTTTTTATAAAATAATTTTTTGAAATTACAGTATAATTACATAATTTTCCCCCTTCTTTTTCCTCCCTCCAACCCTTCACATGCAACCCCTCCCCCCAAAAAATTTATGGCCTCTTTTTCTGTAGCTATTGTTATATATAAACATATAAATATGCATGTTTCTAAATACATAAATACAATATTTATTCCATGTTGATGACTTTTTCATTCATATTGCTAATTTTATCCTCCATTTTCTAACTTCTCTCTTCAAAGACTATATTAAACTTAAATATTTACTTGTATCCTCTTTGAGGTAATTGATAACTTTTACAGGTTATCTTTTGAAATCATCTGGTATTTTAACTGTTTTAGTACCTTTGAATTTAGTAGTTGCAGAGGAAGGTCTTTGGGGGGAGTTGTACTGCCTTTCTTTTTTATATTTCATGTGCTTCTGTGAATGGATTGGCACATATGAGTTTTTGGATAGTTTTTCAAGTCTTATTTGGGAAGCTTCTTATTAAGCAACCTAATCATGAAGGATTAATCTCAATTACCACTGATTAAGGGAAAACAAACTGTTATAACAGCAATAATATCAAAGCATTGATTATCTCAAAATACATCTAAAATAGACTCATGCCTGCCAACAATGACTGCAAGCAAAAATAAAAAAGAGTATAGAATGATCTATTAAGTTCAAATTTACTTAGAGTAAATGTGAAAATAATAAAGTAAAAGGATGAAAGAAAAAGGCTTCAAAAAGAGAAAATGCCAAAGAGAAGAGAAGCAATGCCAAACACATGAAAAGAAAAGTATGGAAGAATGCTATAGAAAGGAAATAAAGAGAGGACCAGAATACATAAGACAAATATGGAAAAGGAAGAAACAAAGCCAATAATTCCCAATAATGGAAAGTTTTGGAAACAAAATTAGGTAAACATATAAATGGGATTACAAAATAATTTTTTAGAAAAATAAAACAGAATAACCTCCACCCGCAATACTCCCCAATCCAATAAAATAAAATTAATTTAGTACTAAAAGCATAATAGAGAAGAAAATAAGTTTGGGGAAAACAAGGTCAGGGGTAAGAAGAAATAAGGAAAAGATAAAAACGAGATTGTCCAGTAATCTTAAAATGTGAAAAAATTGAATGAACATATAAAAGAAAACAAAAATTTTATACAATAAAAGTATTACAGTAGATATAATATATTTAGCATAAGTGTCGAGACAGCAAAGCATTGAAGCAACTTTTTCCTGGGTCCTCAGGAACAGGAGACTTCTGGCTATCCTGATGATCTATTCTTTCCTCTTTTTAAGAATTTAAACATTTTTATTGGACTGGAGAGATGGCTCAGAGGTTAAGAGCACTGGCTGCTCTTCCAGAGGTCCTGAGTTCAATTCCCAGCAACCACACGGTGGCTCATGGCCATCTATAATAAGATTTAATGCCCTCTTCTGGCCTTCAGGCATACATCATACATGCAGGCAGAATACTGTATAAATAATAAATAAATAAATCTTAAAAAATAATAATAATTTTTTATCTATCCAGGAATTCTTTCTAGAAGTTGTCTGCTTCTTCTAGGATAAATTATCTAATTTGTTATATAATTATCATCTAATTAGATAATTTATTATCTAATAAACTATCTAATTGTTTTGGCAAAGCCAAAAAAACTATTTCCTTATAATTCTGATTTAAGTTATGCAAGATGGTACCTTTGGGGATCTTAGTCAGTTAGTTTTTACGATACTAGTTTCAGTCATTTGACTTCTTTCTCTTTTTTCTAAGTGGGTGTAGGTTTGTCACTTTGGTGGATTCTTCAAAGAAGTTGCCACCCACAATTGGGGTGAGCTGTCCCGCATCACTCCCTACCCAGGTGATTCTAATGTGTGAAAAGCTGACATTAAAACAAGTGCAATATTCGAAGATGTGAAATCTTGTCTCTTGTAATGGCGACATTCACAGCTATCAGTTTCCCTTGAAGTTCTGCCCTAGCTCTAGCTTGTAAGTGTTCAGAGGCTTTTGTTCAGCTTCCACATCTGACTTGACTTTCTAACACTGTGGTTTCTTTGGGAGGCAGCTGACGAAAGGCTATCTTCCTCATCTTATAAATTTTGCCTGTAGCTTATTTTAATTTCATTCCATGAGGAACAATGAACATAGTTATGTGAGCAGACATGCCTGAGGTATCTAAATCCTCTTAGATTATTAAGGAGTGTGTTGTGTCCTAACCGTCTATGTCTAGACACTTGTTCAAAGGCACTTGTGAAAAGCATGTCTCCTGTGGTAGCCTGTTCTAGAGTCATATGTTAGGGCCAGTTGGCTTTTAGTCTGCTGATATTGTCTTAATCCTCTGCCCGACTTCAAAATACAACAAGAAACATTAGCACAGTACGCAAATTGCCTAATGGTTTTGAAAATTGTGTTTAAAATGGCTCACTATAACACACGACTGGTGTTGTAAAAATGTTTGATGGAATTGTAATTTAATTGAGATGAACACAAATTGCATTCTTCATGATCTTAAACAGCAGGTGGGAGTAATGTCAGCTTATTTGGCCAGGAATTCAATTTAACAAGTTTAACTACTCGTCTCATGAGAAAACAAGCATCGATATTTTTGCATTCTTACTTCACATTCCATAATTAACAATTGAGAGGAAGGACTAACGCTATTATTGATGTTTAAAATTCTTTTTAAAAAAAGTATTTTAAACCAGTCTATTTGTCTAAATACTGATTATAATCACAGGAGCTTACATTCTTATATAAATATATTTTTGAGATATTAGCTTTTATATAAGGACTCTTTTCTTAAAATACAGCATGCTTAAAATCATTTAAGTTGTGTGTTTATTTTGTAAAATTAATAAGCTTATGCTTGTACAGCCATTTATTTTCCCATTGAGTCAACCGGAGCCAAGTTCTGGTAACATAAGGATCATAGGAATAGAACAGATTCATCTGTCCAGAGCAAGGTATGTTTACACAGAGTTCGGCTTAGGCTTTTCCACTCACGGTCACATGCACACTCAACCACAGATCAACAAGACACGCAATAATGCAGAAACCCATGGGTCCTTATGGCATGGCCATGTCAGTTCCCAGGTTTGGGCTATCTACGGATGAGACATTTAGATTCCTTTTTCTTTCCTTGATCTAACTGTAGCTGGGAGGGTGCAATGGGTAGTGAGGGGAGACCGATACTTAAAAAGAAGCTGAAAGTGGGGAAGATTCCGTGTCCAATAAGTGCAGCAATAATCCAGTGAGAAGAGGAGCTACTGCATGCAGGAGGACTGTGGCAGACCTCAGAGAAGACAGGGTTTCAGCTCTTTGTGATCTTGTGATCTCAAAACTTAACAGTAAGAGGGCACCATATGGAGAGAAAGGGAGGCATGTTCTGTGCCCCCTTTTGATATTTCCTGAACCAATATCCTGAACTTTTTTCAAAGTCCATACTCATCTCCATGTTATACCTTCGGGAAACACCTAAGTTGACTCTAGAGAATTTATGCTCATCATTCTCACAAGGAGACAGGGCAGGCCAGTTAAATCTTAAGGACACTGCTTGAGCCTCAGTCCTCAGGTTTTTCCGAGCTAACGACGAACACCCTTGGAAGTGGCTGATAAGCACTTGCCCACCTTTTAGTTATTCTACAAAATAGTGCTCTCTTGGAGGAATGCTGCTATGCCAAGCTTTTATCAACCTGACACAAACTGGAGTCACTGGGAAGAGGAAACGTCAACTGAGGAATTGTGTCTGTAAGATTAGCCTTTGAGACATTTTCTTGGTTTACATTTAATGTGGAATGACCCAGCTCACTGTAGGCAGTGCCACACCTGGCTTCCCTCCTTGACTGACCACAACCTCAAATAAACTGAAATAAACTCTTTCTTCCTAAAGTGTCTTTTGGTTGTGGTGTTTATGACAGCAACAGAAAACAAACTACGACAAACGCATTGGACTTACCCTGTCAAGTTAAAACTCCCCAGTAATAAGCTTTTGGGATATGACCGCCCAGGATAATGCATTTTTAAATTTTCTGAAACTGCTGTAACAGTTTAGAAATTATTGCCATGGAAAGAATATTCAAAACGTAATTTTCTTCCTCAGTTTTATTGCCCGAGTTTATTTTCTGTATTTTAGTAAGCTTGAGTGATTTGTGGCTCTTGTTGGTAGTCATAGCATTCAGTGCTGTCTGCACAGCTTATAGAGAAGGAGATTGTCTATAAATTTACTCCAAGTTCAGCTATAAAGAATGACTTTAGAAATAGCCTTCAGAAGTGGAACCCTACCAGCACAGTAGCTATAGAACAGGTAAATGACTTACAGAACTTCAGGACTGTAAGGGCAACTGCACACTTGCAATGAAATGTAGATTTAAGCACCTATACAAACCTGCACAGGGAATAGGCTAAAAAAAAAAAAGTTTAATGATGACCTGTAGATTTAGAAATTGAGGGCTATAATCTTGCCTATACTTTCATGAGAAAGCATTGATAAATTTCATTTGAATTTTTTATTAAGATGTATTAGGTTTCTCAATGGATAGAACATGATACTTAAGTAATCCTCCATGAATTACTTGTATAGTTTTCTATTCAAGTAATTCAAGTGAACACACACACACACACACACACACACACAGAGAGGGAGAGAGAGAGAGAAAGAGACAGAGAGAGTTCAGTGTTATTCCTTATAAAGAAGCAAACTGCTCACTGGTGCTTTTATGATGGACTAAGCCACACAGTAAGATTCCACTCTTTTGGTAATTTGCCTCTGGTAAGATGCCTTTTAATTTTTCATCAACTCTTTATTGAGTGTACCTGGTATTTGAAAACAATTAAATCCTCATGAGTTCCTGGATGATTTATCTACATATTTCCCAAGCTTTTTCAGAATCTCTTAATGGCAATGCATCAATGTCTATTTTTTTTTCTAAAGGGATGAGCTTTCACAGCAGGATTGCAAAATAATTTTCTGCATGCCCTCCTGACTGTCACTGTATGTGACAAGAGAGAGAAAGGTAACTAAGCACAAAACTAGAGAATGAAGCTCACCCCGGAAGATCATAGCTTCTGTGCAGAAGTAATAGAGGAAATTAAAAGTGAGGCACTTCTCTGATCCAACACTTTGAATGTTCCCAGATGTTGATACATCTCTCTCTCTCCCAGAAGAAATTATTTCATATGAGAAGCAGTCAGAGTTAGCTCCTTTACAGGACAAATAACAACACAAATACCCATGTTGTAGTATTCAAGATGCAAAGCAAAGAGAGATCTCAGGAGTAGAGATGTAAAACCGTGGCTACTGCAATTGGGTTTCTTTAGGCCAATCACATGATATCTCTTTGCTTAGTTTATTTTCCTGCAGAGTAATCTCTTTCCCAGCTACATAATTTTCCAAGGCTCAGGAGTGAGCCCTCCTGTGCTCTTCGCCTTACCATTACAAGGAACTGCAAATCGGAGCACCTCCCATAGGTTCACAGATCAAAATAAATCTCTTCTCAGGGATAACAGTATTGCTGCTAAATTGTTTCCAGGATTTTTGAAAAGCAACCTATTACCTTCCTGTACTGTCAGCGGGAGTTCTTTCCACGGGTTAGTTAACACATCTGTTAACTGCCTACTTGGAAACTATCCTAGAGATTTGCACTGGTTCCCTTTGTGATAGTGTCTGTTTGAGAAGGTTGAATCATTACTACATAACCCACTTGAACACTAAACTGCCATGGGCTACATCTGTGCAGGGGTTCTAGGTTATCTCCTCCCCCTGAGTGGGGAGCAGCCTTACCAGACCACAGAAGATGACAATGCAGCCACTCCTGATGAGATCTGATAGACTAAGATCAGAAGGAAGGAGAGGAGAACCTCCCCTATCAGTGGACTTGGGGAGGGGCATGCATGAAGAAGGGGGAGGAAGGGTCAGATCAGGAGGGGAGGAGGGAGCGGCTTATGGGGGGATACAAAGTGAATAAAGTACAATTAATAAAAATTAAAAAAAGGAAGAAAAAAAAAAGGTTGAATCAGTTCAGTCACTTGCAGCTCTAGCAAAGCCACCTGGACAGACCACACAGCTGTGTGCAATGGTTGTAGTCTGGAGTTGTTGCCGTTTTTGCAGGGTTCTTAGCTGGCCAATGAAACAAGATGGGCATTTCCTAGCCCAGATTCACTTGTCTCCTTTCAAATGTACACAGTGATTCACCAAAGTGATTTCTAATACTTGAGCTTTACAATCTGACTTGCACTCAGGCTCTAGTTTCATGAACTATCTGAAAAATTAGGATGCTATTTATTTCTGCCTTCAAAATGGAGCTGGAGTCTGATTCTACTGAAGAAATAAAGTAGGAAGGCTCAACTAACAGGTCTCTAGGTCAAATTTAGGAGAAAATCAGATCCCTTCCGCCACTGTTGCCATTATAATTCTCTTGTCCAAGACACCACTGTGGTTCACTGCGATGTCTCTGGGCTATGGAGCAATGAACTAGCTTGTTCATAATAGACATTCAGAAATATTTATACAACAATGAACTGAAAGAAATCATTTCTGCCAGCCCTAACACATGCTTGACATGAAGGACACAGTCTACAGATGTCAACATGTTTGAGTTGTTAAACATGCTCCACAAATGTCAATGCACAGGCAGGCTTGATGACGTACACCTTTAATCCCTGCACTTGGGAGCCAGAGGCAGGCAGACCTCTGAGTTCAAGACCAGCTTGGTCTACAAAGTGAGTTCCAGGATAGCCAGGGTTATACAGAGAAACCCTGTCTTGCAAAACAAAAACAAACAAGATGCCAATGCACGCTTGACGTGTAGAACACACTCCACACTCACTCACTTGCCCATTAGTCCAGCTATGTTTTCGGCGATCTTCATGGTTTGGACTTTCCCAGCTGTGGAGCATACATTACCCCATTATAGTTTATATATCCTCCCTTCCAATGGACTGCCTTGGGTGGATGGCAGCATGGGTCAACACAACTTAAAGATGTGTGAGACAAAACCACAATGAATAAAACATTATGGCAGCATGTAGGGTGGCTGGAGTAGGAGGGTGTTGGCCATATTGCATCCAGAGTCAGGAACCAGATAGTGAACAGGAAATGGGGCTGGAAAATCAAGGGTCACCCTCTCGGGCCTCCCTCCTTCACTTCTTAAAGGTTCCACAGTCCTCTCAAGCAGTGCCACCAACTAGGAACCAAGTGTTCAGACACATGAATGTGGGGCCTAGGGAAATGGCTCAGTGGATAAAAGTGCAGGTATGAGCACCAGAGTTCGAATGGGCCTCACCCGGGTAAAGAGCCAGGTATGGCTGAGCGGTCGTTGTGAGTAAAGCCATGAAGATCACAGGGGCTTACTGGCCACATTGCTTTAGGTTCAGGGGAAGATTTGTCTCGAAGGTGTAAGGCAGTAAGTGACAGGGCAGAGCACCTGACTTCCTCTGATCTCCACATTCATGTGCACCTTCACACATGTACATACCATATGCATGTGCAGCATGTGCTTGTTCTCTCTCTCTCTCTCTCTCTCTCTCTCTCTCTCACACACACACACACACACACACAACAGAAAAATAAGTGATGAGTATATAGGTTTCACAATCAAACCAGAACACCAGAATACCAGAATTCACTAAGGAGATATATAACAAGAAACAAGCTTTTGTGCCTTCTTGCTCTCTTGATGTCTATGTTAAATTAATCAGAACCAAGCCCCCAAATTCTCCCTTAGAATTCGCTTGAACTTAAACATGGCTGTAGCTTGTCAGTCTAGTTCAGCAACTTTGATCAGAAGTCAAATACCATTATCAACCAGGAGGCCATCGCAAGCTCACCATCACACAGAAAGGGGACTTTCCATAAATTAGAAGCATCGTGTGTTTTCTATGTCTGAGTCTTCTATACACACAAAATAGCCACGCAATTTCTTAAAGAAGCCTAATTGTAATTGGTACGTCATGAGGAAAACAGCCTTGTTCATTAGTACGTTTCCCATTTTCAAATATATTTGTCTGCAAGGAGTAGGTAGTAATAATCGACACGTGTTTGCATCAGATCCCCTGGAACAGGACTTACAGACAGTTGTGAGCTACCATGTGGGTGATAGGAATCAAACTGGGGTCCTCTACAGGAGGAATCCATGCTGCTCTAGGCCCTAAACAGAATGTTTTCAAAAGCAACTTTTATTGAAATTGTACTTCAACAATATCGTATTGTATTACCATGCAATGCGTTCTGATTGCTGAAATCCCACCCAACTGCTGTCATCTTCCTCTCACCATTACTAGCCCTCCCCACCTCACATAGGCAAGCTGCTTTCTCACCTTCATGTCCTTTCGTTTTGCTTCTATGTCCACTGAACTTCATCAGGGTCACCTGTGAAATGTGGGGTTGGAACTGTCGGCTGCAGGAGCCTTCGGCAGCCTCCCTGGGTGGACAACTGAAGACAATGACTGCCTCTCCCCAGGAGTCCACCAGTGCAGCACGGAAGGATAGGATTTGTTGGCTCCATTCCATCAGTTATTGATGGTTGACAGGCCCAATCTTACTCAGTGGCACCATGGTTGTATTTGCCTACCACGCCCAAAAGATAACCTTTCACAGCCCGTCTCCCTCTCTTCTGGCTCTTACACTCTTCCTGTACCCTGTTCCATGATAGTCCATATAAAGATGTATTAAGCCTTCCCATGAGGGCCAGTATAAAGTTAGGTACAGAACTGGGAAGCGTATCTTGGGGAGACTATCCAAAGAAGACAAACTTGAAAGAACAGTTTACCCACCATCGAGGAAAGTGCAGATGGGTGGTGGCTTTTCCTGGCAGCATAGTCCATTCTCCAGACAGCAGAAGCAAAACTGGAGACAGTCACTGTCTCTGCTGGAGACAGATGCACAAGGGTGCACACCTAAGTGCATTCTCTTTAATTCCTTCTATTCACCAGCATCTATTGAGTCCTCACTGTATATCAGGCATGTTAGACTCTAGGCTCTGCCCTCATGAAGGGTACAGCATCACCAGAATAAGAGAGGTTTGTTAATCAGATAAGGAATTAATTGTTATTGTGGCAACACGATGAAGATAAGCAAGCGAAAGCAGTCTCCGGCGACAGGAAAACATGCACCAGAAAACAACATTGCAGCCACATCCTGATGAACAGTGGTAGCCGTGTAACCTACTGAAGCATTATTTTGACTACTTTAGCTCTTCCTTTTCAGATTTTTTTTTCTCTGATCATGCGCTTTACCCTCTTTTAATTGAAAATTTACTTGTGGAGCCAGGCATGGTGGTGCATGACTGTGATCCCAATGCTCAGAGAGGCACAGGCTGGTGGATCTCTGTGAATTTGAGGCCAGCCTGGTCTACAAAGCGAGACCAGGACAGCCAAGGCTGCACAGAGAAACCCTGTGACACACACACACACACAAAATCAACCAAGGACCATGCATCCTAGACTGCCTACTCAGATGTAGTCCATGGACAGTTCAATCTCCATCAGGGTTCCCTAGTAAAGGGAGCAGGGGCAGTCACTGGCATGAACTTGGTTGCCTGGTCTTTGGGTTTTATTTATTTATTTTTATTTATATATTTATTTATTACAGTTTATTCACTTTGTATCCCTGATGCAGCCCCCTCCCTGGTCTCCTTCCAGTCCCACCTACCCTCCCTCTTCTCCCCCTATGCCCTTTCCTAGTCCCCTGAAAGGGGAGGTCCCCCTCCCCTTCTATCTGTCCCTAGCTTATCAGTTCTCATCAAAGCTGGCTCCTCTGTGGCCTGGCAAGGCTGCACCCCCCAGGGGGAGGTGATCAGAGAGCCAGCCACTGAGTTCATGTCAGAGACAGCTCCTGTACCCCTTACTAGGGAACCCACTTGGAAACTGAGCAGCCAATTGGCTTCCTTTGAACAGGGGGTCTAAGTCTTCCCCATGCATGATCCTTTGTTGGAGTATCGGTCTCTGCAGGACTCCCTGGGCCCAGGTTGCTTGCTCTTTGATCACTTCCCCCTGGTGAGGTGGCCTTACTAGGCCACACAGGAAGAGGATCCAGCCAGGATACAAAGTAAATAAATTATAATTAATAATAATGATGATGATGATGATGAAAAAGAATAAAGAAAGAAAAATTTACTTGCTTTCAAGTGACAATGTAGTTCTTCTCATTGGCTATGCTGCAATGGTTCTACTCTGTCCACATCATTGTATCCTTTTCTACTTCTTACCAGGTCCTATAGCAGACCCTACCTGGGTGTCTTAGGACTATAGACTAGCCATAGTAACCAACCTCCAAGCCAACATCCTGCACATCCAAAGGCCAAGCAGGAGACTTCTGATTAGCTGAAGCTGCATGGCTCTCCTGAAGCATTGTCTATAAGTCTAGAAGCCAGGAGTTCCTTGTGGCTAGAGTTTTGTACTTCAGGGAACTACAGCTTTAAAAGGAAAGGTCAATATGCAGGAAAGAAAGGAGATGATAAGAAAAAGAACAGGAATGAGAGCCAAGAGGGGCAAGAAGGATGAAAGAGAATACAGTAGCCTAGCCCTGCAGGTGATCACCCCTGAGGTTAGGCCAGCCTGGCTTTCTATTTCCCCCAAAGCCCTGATTAACCAATCTCAGAAATACCTGGGTATCCAAATTCTGATTGGCTGAGCCACTGATGGAATGCATTAACAATTTCAAACTTAATTTTAGTACTCCATACACGGTAAGAACATAGCAAATATTTGCTAAACAATAAAGGTCTTATACAGGAAACACATAAGGGGGCTGGGGCTTTTGCAGCAGTGGAAATACCTAACTGACATTATCTGGAAAGCTTCAGAAAGCTAGGCAGGAACTGGTTTGGAAAGAGCAAGCACATCATGGCTGCATGCTGTAACTTAATTTTCCAGGATGAGATATGTTTTGAACTCAGGTTTATTTAATAAGCACCCTATCATAATACGTCTTCTGAAAGCTGTCTTCCTGTTCCTGTGTTTTTCTCCCTCTTCCTGTGCTGATGTGTTAGTAAATTCCATTTGCCCTTCTTCCTGTCCGGTGATTCAGCTACTGTGAAATATCATTCGGAAGTAAAAGAGGAGGGGGGTGGAGGGGCTGTCATCTCCCCCAAGGCTTGTGAATGTATCCTTGCTGTTCTGTGTCCAAATATTATCAGTTTAAAAACCCAAACAATCTATGCAAGCCTAAGAGGGAGACAGTACTGATGTACCCCTTCACAGGTGGAGGAGGAAAAGCAGGTGGAGGAGGAAGGTGGTCTGAAGGGTTAGTGATCTAAAGGCCTCAGGTAGGCTGAGAAACTCCAGACAGGAAAGGTGCTTCAGGGAGTGTGGGGGACCAGACCTGCAGATGGGCTGACTCCTCCAACCCAGAGTTTCCTGTCTGCGCTATAAACTCCCACCCCCCAACCCACCCATCCCACCACCCTCACTCCCCACCCTCATTCCCCCACGCACCCCCACCCTCCCAACCCCTTATCCCCCCCCCATGGTGTATGGAGAAATTGCTGCCGTCTTTTGTTCTGATTTAAGGACAGCTCTGTTCCAACGAGGTCAGTCTTCTCTTATTTCCACATCACCTTGATGAATCCTGATCTAACAGGGTCAATGACAATGAGTCTAGCAGCAGAAAAAAAAAATTTTTTTTTTTCAGTATTTTCTGTTTTGAAACGAGGGAGAGGTGTCATCTTTGCAAGATGTTTTGCGCTAACATTCTAACTCCATTAGAATGCAAAACAATATGAAATTGAAAGAAATAAAAAAAATAAAACTTTTTTAATTGTACCTTTTAGTGTTACTTTTTTTTTTTTTTTTTTTTTTAAGTTGACCTACAAAAAACATATGAGATTACTTCTAAATCCCAGTGTCTGTGATGCCTGCTCTAAGCTTGTCCTGGAGACTACTCAGCCAGCCCCGTTGGCAGCACTTTCCCATTCACTAAATGTCTCGATACACGGTGCAACAGACTGAGAACCGTGAATCACAAGCTTCTTGAGCGTCCGGCCAAGCCACTCGCTCCGCTGTGGCTTTAAGGGCCCAGGAGTCAGACAGATCCCAGGCATGCACACACAGAGGGAAGAGGCTCCAGGTAGACTGGTGTACTTTTCACTAGAATATTTAAGACGGTTGCCTTCCTGGTTTGCCTCCTCCGAGACAGACACTCTGTGGACTTCTCTCCGTGAGAGAGAGCTGCGCTCAAGAGCGCCTGTGCTGGGAGCCAGTCAGCTTCCCTGCCATTGCTGGAGTTATGCACTCTCCCGCGGTAGCTAGCCCACACGAGCCAGTTCTAATTGGAGAAAAGGAGCACGTCCTTTCCCTAACCATAAAAATAAAAACAAACAAAATCCTTCGCCCTTTGATCCGTCTGTCATACCATCCCACCTAGGGAGACTTGTCTCATTAAGAGTCCCTCTCTATGAGTCTCTCTCTCTCAATCTGTCTCTCTCTTCAATAAAATATGGCTGAGTGCTGAGACTCTGATTTTACTTGGTTTTCTTCTTTGTTTTACTGTTTTTGTTTCGTGTTTTTTGTTTGTTTGTTTGTTTGGTTTTGGTTTTGGTTGTTGTTTTGCTTTTTAAAGCAGGGCTTCTCTGTGTAACCTTGGCTTTTCCTGGACTTTGTAGATCAGGCTGGCCTCGAACTCACAGAGCTCTGCCTGCCTCTGCCTCCCTGAGCGCCAAGATCATTTGGTTTTTGTTCTTTAAACGAGGGGGGGGTAAGACCTGCAACTGCAGAGGACGTCATCCCTGACGCCCAGTTCAGCTGTGTTGAGGCTGTCGCACCTTGGTAAGGCAGGGCTGAAGGGAGGTCATCGGGGTTACTGGGATCCACCCCCTTGAGTGGATTCATGACCATTTCAGGGGCTTTACTTATTTCAGGTAAGCGAATCCCATTTCATAAGACCAGATCTTTCTAAAGAGTGGCTCTGGATTCTCTCTGGCCTCTTCTTTATGTCTTGTCAAGTAGCATCTTCCACACATGCTCCACCAGTGGGTCAGATGCAAAGTTGTAAGCTGAATATACTCTTCTGTCTATCAAGTACCCAGCATACGGCATTTTGTTAGAGCAATGTAAATTAATACATTCTTCTACAAAGTGAGCTTAGTAATATCAACTTGTTTGATTGGTTAAGTAAATTTGAGAATTTAAGAAAGTGAGATCTATTATCAACTAGATGAATGATTTGTATCAATAGTGGATATTAGTTTACATATAAAGACATAAGTAATTTAGTGAAATTGTTTCATATTCTATTGATCCTTGGAGACCTTTGCTCTTTTCTTCTTAAAATATGTACTTCAAAAACACAAAGTTTGATCTGGGCATGGTGGCACATGACTTTAAATAACCCCAGTTCTCAGGGAGGCAGAGGCAGCCTGATCACTGTGAGTTCCAGGCCAGCCTGGTCTACAAAAGCAAGTCCAGGACAGCCAAGGCTACACTGAGAAACCCTGTCTTGAAACAAAAGAAAACAAAAACAAAAAGAAAAGAAAAAAAAAACCCACAGTTTGATTTTGTCTAACATTCTTCCATATCATTTTCCTCTTTATCTATACTCAAAAATTCTTCTCTGCTTTTCATCCTATTTCTCTTTATTTTGTGTGAGAATTTCAACTTTCCTTTTCACAGAAGTAATTTGAGTGAGTCAGGGCCAGTAGAGTCATGGTGATTCCCATTAATTTTTCCATTATGTGATGGTGTTATTAGAGAGACAGGATCATCCCGACCTCTTCCATTTCCTGTGTCGACTTACTGTATTGAGTTCTCAGGATGCCCATATTCTCAGCCAAATTCATATTGCACTAATTCATTCTAGCACCATTTTAAATTTTCTTTCCCTTGTTTTCTTCTTTCCCATATATGCGTATATACACATATATAAATAAGCATATGTATTTATTTATTTTAGATTCTTTTCACAGTTTTGTGTACCTAGTATTGCTACTCTGAACATTTGTTTTAGTTTTTCCAGTTCTCTGTGGGTCAGTTTTCTAAAATTTTCTTTGTACTTCATCTGAACTATGAAGAAGGGTGGGCATTTGGTGTTCTTTCACTTTGGCTTCATGCCTACATGAACCAGATCTGTGAGATCCCCAGTTATGTTCTCCTGAAATTTTATTAGTTATCTCTGGTCTTTTATTTGACCAAAAGGAGATAGTCCCTGTTCAGTGGATAGACCTTTGACCTTGGGCTTTGGTTCCTGGGCTCCATCAGATTCAGTCAACACTGGTTCTCAACTGTGCCCATGTTGCTTTTTTTCCTCCAAGTTGCTTCTGTTCTATCAAGATGGAAGAGGACATTCTATGTCCTCTTCTAAAGTGAATTTAGAGTGAAAATTATCAGAATTTGTCTGATCCCTTTTCTTCCCACAGAACTGACTTTGTGTAGTTGGAGCCTAGTTGGGCAAAAATAATAAAAGGCACATGTTTTCTTTCTTCCCAGTGGTATTTTTTCAACATAATATTTTAATTTGTTCTTTCAGAATTTCATATCAATCACCGAAATCACACTCATTTGCCGGTCTTTCCATGTCCACTCCCCCTACTCTTTGACCTCTCCTAAGTGGAAAAAAATAAATTAAATTCAAATACAAAAGAAAAGAAAAAAATGTCCAATTATTGTTATTTATCCTGGGTGCTTTTCACAGACCCGCCAACAGTATAAATAATGATATGGAGACTTTAATATAGTTTAAAGCTTAGGCTTTTCGCTGGGGCAGTCTTCCAGGTACTGTGTAAACTTAACCCAGCTATTCTAGCCGGTTACCTAGCACATGCCTAGCTGTTTACCTCTCTGCTCCTGTTCCTGTCCATCTGTCTCCTTCCATGTCTGCTTTCAAATCTCCCACATTTGCTTTCTTCTCCCTGCATCCCTCTCTCTTCGGGAAAATTCTGCCTCTACTTCCTGTCCCAGATATTGGCTGTCAGTTCTTTATTACAACCAATCAGCAACGAGACAACACTAGAACGTCTTTTAGATTGTCGCTGGACATAGAGGGCTCTCTGAACTTCAGTTATCTGAGCAGGTGTGGAAGAACAAATATTTACAAATAATAAGATGGGCCATAAAAATTACAATACCAAGATCGTGCTAGCACTTAGCTCTTTGTTGGTACAGCAGTCAACAACTGACAATACAGAGACACACCTTCACACAATGAAAGAAAAGTTACTCTAACAGTTAGCCAAATACTCACTAGAGCACGGTCAAACTCTCAGTGGCCTGTCCCTTAAGTAGAACTGAGTCATACCCCTCCCCTCCTGAACCCCTGCCAGAAGCCATTGATTGTAGAGTGCTAGTTTTAGCACCCCCATCATACTTTTTAAGAGTTCTCTTTGATGATTTCCTGTTAGGGCTGCTACTTTTTAGGGGGCTGGGGTGGGGTTGGCATGGAAGTAGGTGCTATCACAGACGTCTTCTATGCCCCCTTTTCAGCTGTGCATCTGCAGGCACTTTTATCACTGCAAAAGTGGCTTCCTTGCTCTTTCCAGTCAATGGGATCATGGATCATGGGCTTCCACATGGTTTCTGGAGACAGCACAGACCACAAACATGACACCTGGAAGCACTAGGACCAAAGACCCAGACGAGTCCCTTAGTGGCAGCTCAGACCACAGACATCACCACAGTCCCAAGAAGTAGCCCAGACCATGGTGGTCACATGGATATCAACAAAGCCTCTGTGTGCAGTAGGACCTCAGGCCCAGAGATGGCTTTTGGTGGCAGCATGGATCTGGACTTCACCAGTGCCTCAGGTGGCAGCACAAGCCACTCTCTGTCACTTCTCCAGTTCCATCTCTCTCACTACACACACTTACCACTGTGTTCTTTTCCCTCTCTCCATCACATTTTTGTTCATCACAGTGGTACTCACCACCAGGGCTGTAAGACAGTCAGCCTGGCTGGCTTCCTCCACTCACTCCAGTAATGTTTTTTTTTTTTTCAAATTTATTCTTTATATTTTTTTTTTCAAATTTTATCTCATAGGTCACTGCCAACATCTGGGACATTTTCTGATGGTAAATTGTTAGAGCACTTGTTCATTTGTTTTAATGAGTATATCTTTTCTGACTCAATTAGGAAAAAATTCCATGCTTCAACTTCACTCCGACATTTTTGCCCATGTATTAGCACCAGAAAAATAAAATTATCCTGTACTCATTCTGTTCTTAATATTTGTTGATCACATGCAACACATCACAAGCCATGACTCATCCTTCCTCCTGTCCTCTGCAACGGCTTTGACAAAGAGGTCTCAATGCCAGATACACGTGTTATTTGTATTTAAAGAGCCATTGAACTAAAGCCACTAAGTGAAGAACTAAGTGATGCAAGTCCTGAGGACACTGCTTGCTTCTGATGTGGTGACTTCTTTGGAGAAGAGAGCCGCTGAGATAGTATGTCCTTAACTAAGAGCCAATGAGATACTACATTCTTAACTAAGAGCCAAAGAGATGCTACATTCTTAACCAAGAGCCAAAGAGATGCCACATTCTTAACTGAAAGCCAAAGAGATGCTACATTCTTAGCTAAGTAGCATCAGTGACTTGTTTTATAGATAGAATGCTGGGCTCTGAGAAGCATCCCATCATCCTCAGCAAACATTTAGGAACAGTAACCAGAAGTGACATGATCTCGTTATCCCCCTAAGGCCTTGTCTGTTCCAAGTATTGATGGGAGAAGGCGACAGGACCATTAGCTTGTTGTCCTGCTTGTGTAAAGGGGATTGCCAATAATGAGCATGACTGACAGTCTCTTCAATTCCCAGGGAGCAGATCTAGAGACATTGTCAAGCAACATAACACTTTACAAATTGAGTTCTGCTGAGTGTATAGCCAGGTGCATGCCTGTTCTGAAAAACTGAAGTATTTGTGAACTAAGGAACACATAGCATCTGTTCTTTAACAATATATATATATATATATATATATATATATAAAGGATTTTTGCATAGAAATTCCTCACCATTGGTATGTTTGAGGAATGTTCTCTAATACATTATTTTTGCTAATACCCAATGGCACACTGCAGTAAGCCCCAAACCCCCCTTTAAGAAACAGTTTTCTGCAACAAGACTTACCTATGTGTCTCCTATTGCTATGGCATTTTAAATTTTATGCACTTACTCAGGCCCTGGTATATGCATGTGTCTGCACAAGGTGCTACTTTGCCTCTCTCCAGACAGTTCACTCTAGGAATGAGTAAATATTGGTGGATCTTGAAAAAAATGCAACAGGATTTGGCACTCATTAAGTCAGCCAAATGAAATGCCATCCTTAGTTGGAAGAGAGCTGAGGTTCTCTGGATAGAAGGGATTTAGGATTTCCAGGTCCCATATCACCATTTTATTTCAAGATTCAAAGAATTAATTGCAGGGTTTTATATTTTGTTCTCTGACTTGGTCTTGGGTTTGCTTTCATGAAAATGGCTGGCTATCTTTTCCTGCCCTGGCCCAGGAGGCACCCAGTAGGTGCACTGTACCTTCTATAGGATATTTCTTTTATTTTTAAGATGGGGGGAGGACAGGTGGGTATATGCACATGGGTTCAAGTGCCTTGTGGAGACCAGAAAATGGCTGGTCCCTTGAAGCTGAATGGGTGCTGGGAACCAAACATGGATCTTCTGGAAGAGTAATGCATGCTGTTAATCACTGATCCATCTCTGTAGCCGGTCATAAGATATTTCTTAATCCTCCCATAAGTCTAGTGCCTGAGTGTCTGATCTGTGACTAAGTACCATTCCCATGAAATGTGTCCACACAAATAGGCTACTCTCTTACATCTGTTCCATTCATTGCTGCTAAGCCAGCCTTCAGAAGACTCTTACCAGGAAAGATTATTTTCAGATGTGTCAGAAGACAAAACTCAAACATGAATCAAATAACAGGTGTGTTCAATTACTTCCAAGTACCAGGGAGAATGGCTTTCTGGGCCAATAAGAGGAGGGGAGCCTTCTAGGACATGTATGATCAACCAGTGAGCAGGGAGACTGGATAACTTTGAGACTGAGGCATTTCTAGAGAGCTCTAAATGGTGGACTTAAATCAGACTGTCACAAGCATGTGCCACCACTCCCAGCACTTAGAGAGGCAGAGGTAGTCAGATTTCTGTGGGTTAGAGGCCAGCCTGGTCTACAATGTAAGTCTAGGACAGACAAGGCTACACAGAGAAGCCCTGACTTAAAACAACAGCAACAACAAAATCAAGCTGTCACAGGTCCTACAGGGTCCTACTATAACTTAGAGGTGGTTGCTGCAGTGTCTGTGCAGCCCATGTGGTGTGTGTGGATGAATGTGGAAAGCCAAGGAGATTGTGTCTAGCTGTCCTGTGATGAAGTGGTCCCCAAGGTAAGTTGTGTAAGACATCAAAGTACAGGGAAGAGAATAGAAAGTTGTGTAGAGAGCGACTTCTCTCATGAGGAAGTTAAATTCATGTTCAGAGTGATGGCAAGGCAGCATAAAACTGAGAATTCACTAAGCCAGGCTCAAGTGTAAACACTGTTTAAGTGGATAGCCGTTAAATTCCCACAATGCCCAAGGAATGATATATAGCAATCTATCATTCTTTACACACAGCATCTGTCTTTCTTCTCCTGGAAATGAATCTTCATTTTCCAAAGTGGAACCAACCGCTCCCTTGCTTTATGCCTAGACTTTATGAGAGGAGCATATGGTTCAATCTTGATTAAAATGCATTTAAATACAACCAACCTAACACAACAGCTGGCCACATTCAGCGCTTAGCTCTTGAAGAGATGTTCCCAACTGGATATATACTAGCTACCTGATTCTTCTACGAGGTATGGATCTAAGACCAATACAGGCGTGGCTGTAACAGGATATTTCTTTTATAAGAATAATAGAAATTGGAATTAGGAAAATAGTTTGAGTGCAGAATTGAGAGTAGGACCAAAATCAGTAGATTCACACAGTATGACTTGATCACAAAACATGGGATCCCAAGCAGCAGAACTTGGAACATACATATGAACTATACATAAATACATATGACAAAATATGAAATTTTAATACTTAATCATTTAATAGTTTTATTCTTAAGTCATATATATATATATATATATATATATATATATATATATATATAGTGTCTGTTATCTAAGCTGGGCCCATTCTCCTTTTAGCATCATCATATTTACATACATCAGCTTCACTTAAACGAAAGCACCAGGTATCCATATGCTACACAGTGGCACCCAAGTCACAAAATGCCCATAGAAATGAGCCATGCAGTCATAGATGATTGCTCATGATGCTGTCAGATACTATGAGCAACGTAACAGGAATCATAGGAGGTGAGGTTGGGGGGGGTTCTAGGAGAGCATCATCCATACAGTGATACTCCTAGAAAGCACTCCAGAGGCCACAGCAGTGGTTCATGGTCCAGAGCTAGCCCTTCTAGACAGAATTTGGAAGGTACACATCTGAGAGCTGTAATAGGAAGTGCCTGTCCCCTATGCACATCAGAATCTGCCACTTCAAAGTCAGACGGAAGCAAAGCAGAGGAGGAGGTCGACATCTCAGGACAGTAAGTGAAGTCTCCAGCCTCAGAATCACGGCTCTGCCTAATGACTCCACCCTTTAACAACATCGCAATAGCCAAGTGCACAAAAGATGCCAAGTTCCACTCTTCTTGGGCCAGCCACCGGGACTGTGGCTCTGTCAGCCCTGGATCAGGATTGAATATCCCAGCAACAGTACCTGGCACTGACCACTCCCAGGCTAGCGGGTCTTATCCCTTCCTTTTCCTTTTTTTCCTTTTCCTTTTCTTTGGGTCACTCAATTCCTTCTCTCTTCAGGTCCTCCTCCAACTGGGTCCCTCCATGACCCTAAATCTTTAATGATGTTGTGCCTCCTCCCCAGAGAACATAACACAAAAGCTTTCATCAGCACTCACACTTGTAGTGCAAGTGATTACACAGCGATTCCCATCCTGTGCTTTTATTGGACAGTGCATTTTTTCTCTCATACTTTTCTCACTTTCTCACAAGACCAGATATTTGGGATTCGGGTGTTATCTCATTCTTCTGTGTACCGTCCAAGCTCAGCACTGGAAAATCCACTCTTTCAATATAGTCATCAAAAATGGTTGCCTTTTGTGTTTTAAGTGCGAGAAAATAATTTTAGAGTGGAAGAATTTAACATCTAGATTCTTACTGACATGTACTACGCGCACAAAACGAGTTTCAGTGATAACTTTTTCTTGTTTTTGATTTTGGCTTTGAGACAAATATATATATATGATGCAGGATGGCCTAGAACTTTCGATCCTCCTGTCTTAGCTGCTTGTATGATGGGACAGAGGTGAGCATCATGGTGTTTAGCTACTTGTGCTATTTTGCTTCATGAATATATTTTGTACATATTCTCCCCATCAGTCCCCCTCTCTCCCCATCCCCAATCTTACCCTTATACTCACTCTTTTATAGTTTGCATATATACTTCTTTCTCTTTCCCTTCAAATTCTGCGTATGAGAGACATACTCTATCCTTGTCTTTCTGAAGAAGACACCCTCTAACTAGACCGATCTTCTAGTAAAGGGTCAGAAACAGCAACCCACCCAGAAAATCTTCAACCCCAAATTTGCCCTGCTTACAAGTTGTGCAGGGATAAAGATAGAACATATAGAGCAGAGATTGGGCAAATGCCCAACCGATGCCTGGCCCAACCAAAGACCCACCCTATAGGAGAGGGCCAACCCCTGACATTTGAATGATACCCTGCTAAGCTTGCAGATAGGAGCCTGTCGGACTTGTCCTCTGAAAGGCTTTACCCAGCAGCTTCTCAAAGCAGATGCTGAGACTCACGGCCAAACATTTGGTCAATGAGCAAGGAGTTTTGAGAAATAGTGAGAGGAAAGAAAAAATGACCCAGAAGTGACAGGAACTCCACAAAAAAGAAAACAAACAAACAAAACAAAAACAAGCAAACAAACAAAAAACACAGAGCCAACTAACCAGGGCTCAGAGGGATTTGCTGAAACTGAAGCACCAACAAAGGACCATGCATGAACTGGACTAGGTCCCCTACAAAAATGTAGCAGATGGGCAGATGGGCAGCTTAGGCTTCAAGTGGGTCCTGTGGTAACAGAAGTGGGGAATTCATAAGATCTGGACTCACTTGTCAGCTTTTAGATCACTTTCCCCTGGCAGGACTGCCTTGCCAGGCCATGGGGGAAGAGGATACTTTCAGTCCTGATGCAACTTGATGAGCTGGGGTGTGGGAAAGGGAGCTTCCTTTTTCTGATGAAAGGGGGAAGAGGGAGAGGGGAAGAAAGTATAGAGAGTGGGTCTGGGAGGGGAACAGAGAGATGGGGCTGCAAGGATATAAAGTGAATATAATAAATGAGGGGAAAAAACATGAGTGTGTAATAGCTTTGTGGTGTGCTGACTTCAATTCCTTGGGGAATATTTCCAGAAGCAATGTTGCTATATTGAATGAGCTCTACTTTCAATTACTTGAAGGACCTCCATACAGATTTCCATTGTGGCTGGTTGAATTTATACTCCCACCGGCAAGTAATAAGGGTTTCTTGTGACTTTACAGCCTCCTGAACATTGGTTCTTGTCTTCTTCATGACAGCCAGTCTAACTAGAAGTGAGATGAGGTCTCAATGTAGTTTTGAATTTTATTTCCCTGATGGCAAAAATGCTAAGTTTCTAGACTTTATTTATTTAGCCCTTTCCTAACATCTACTTTTTTTTTTCTTCAGACTCTCTTGTTGAAAAATTTTCATCTAAGTAGTGAATGCATTTATTTCTTTTATTCAGGTGTTAATTTGTATCTTTTTTGAAGACATTGATATTTTTTAAATTACGCTTCTATCTGACATCACAATCAACTTGATGTCTTTGGACTCAGTACTGAAAAAGAGTCATATTACCCTGATTATTTACAATTTTTATGTTTCTGTGCTGCAGTGTAAAAATCTCTGGGCATGGGTACTTCTTCTAATTTTTGGTGGGTGATTCCTTAATGCACAGTAGTCTTCTGAGTTCTCGGTCACCACTACAACTCAGAGGACAGAAAACAATCAGTAAAAAGAACACCAACACAAAATCAAACAGCTCTTTAAATACAGTGAGGGGAAAACAACTGGGGACATCAGGAGAACAACAGGAGCTAAGTCAATATGAACTAGGGGGAACCAGTGATATAGTAGTAAAAGGATTAACAAAAAAAGGAAAAAGAAGAAAGTGAAGAGGCGAGCAAGATAAGGTGAGGTAAAGTGTCTGTGTAATCTGTTATGGAATACAGCCAGATTCCATGTCCTCGCATGCCCTCCCTGGGAGGCAACAGCACACCCAAGAAATGATTCTACCCAAAGCTGGTTTGGTAAACCCATGAACTTTATTGGGGAGACATACAAAAGTGTGGGTATGGAGTGGCTTATGGGAACACGAACAACTTTGGGCAACTGTACCATTGAAGAAGCGTGTCTCCTTTCAGCAATTAATCAATATTTCCATTACCTTGGAGAGGGGCCCATGAATCCTATATGATGTAAGAGCTTCCTGAGGGGGCTGGAGAGATGGCTCGGTGGTTAAGAGCACTGTCTGCTATTCCACAGGTCCTGAGTTCAATTCCTGGCAACCACATGGTGGCTTACAACCATCTATAATGTGATCTGATTCCCTCTCCTGGAATATAAGTAAATAGAGCACTCATATACATTAAATAAATAAATAAATGTATGTTTTTTTAAAAAAGAGCTTCCTGAGTCTTAGGAGCCTCTTTTCTCCCATCAGGGGCAGAATCTTTCAGTCCAAAGCAAACATCTATCTCCACAAAAAAGATTACCATGGATGGTTTACCTGATAATTCTATTAAATAGCAGAAGGCATTGCTGAGGAGTTCTATTTTAATGCATTAGAAGATAGCACTTACATAAAACTAACTTCACCAAATAACATTTCAAAAATGTTTTGAATTTTAATAAGCAGATTTTTTTTTATGTCAAATGTTTTGTTATCTCCTTGAAAAACAGTAGCCAAATCCCTAATTAGCAGTAGACAGGTTAGTCTCATTATTTCTAATGAGAAGAAACACATATAAAAAGAACACCATAGAAAGGATTTAGAAAGTCATGCAGCAGTTTTGGTTTCTAATTAACTGGAAGCATTTAGCTGCAGTTAAGTGGGTTCTGCTGCAGCCTTAATGCTTTAGATCTCGAGCTAAAAGAAACAGAAACTCGTGGTCATTGAAACTGTTATAATGTGAAGTGGAAGTTTCTGGTTTCCTTGAAGACTCAGTTTTGTCATGTGACGTTTTGCTGGAGGTTGGCTCGTGAGTGGGCACATGACTTTTTTTTTTTTTTTTTTTTTTTTTTTTCTGTGAGTACAAAATACTTCTTGATCCAGAATCTTACCATGATAATACTACACATTAAAACTCAAGGGAACACAATAAAAGAATCTCACTGTGAGAGTTTTCAGGGTGACTTCATTAATGCAAAACCAGGGCACCACGAGTTGAGAAGAGGAGGTAACATAAAAATTGCCTAGCTATAAAAAGGAGCTCACTCAATGAGCTCTGTTTTCTTAGTTGCTGCTTCATAGTTTTCCTTAGGCAATGGAAAGTTACTGCAGAGTGCCTGTTTTGGAGGAGAGTCACTCTTTTGAAACATGTCATCCTAAAACACCCAGCACAAGGTTCCCTCTGACTTTGGGGTACATTTTCTCTCAGGTTCCCTGATCTACAAATGACCTCTCTCCTCCGTGGTGCAATCTAACCCACTGAGATGTAGAAGATATCAATTCATACGAATAACGAATTCCAGATACTCACCCAGCACTCACCCAATTATTTTCACTCATGGTACATTCATTCATTTCAATTAGAATCTTTTCTTCTGTGCATTTTAAAATGCAGTTTAAAATGAACATAATTATTAGCTAACCAGGATTCTAGAGAAAGGCTTCTAAGAATTTAATCATAAATTGCGGTTAATTTACAGCTACTGTGTAATTGAGCTTTAACAATGTTTCTCTAATTGCCTCACTAGCATGTAATACAGAAAACATGGAAAAGCAAAAGTGAATGATGTACTTTGCAATCCACAAGTAACCAATATTAATATATTGGTATGTGTTCCGCCATCATTTTATTTGTTTAAATTTTTATGACTGTGTTGTAAAATTGATACTTGTTTTGTGTCTTATTTTTCAAATTTAAGTACTTTTGAAGAACAGTCTCCCCACGTCCAAATCATCCTTCCACAGCGCGGCTTCAGCAGCCCGTGGCAATGCACAAGTTCACCATCTTTCTTTTAATCAAACTGTGTAGTTAGGAAGTCAGATTGCTCTGATTTTTTTTCCTGTAACAAGTATAATCATCCGACAGATCTGGATGCTCTTCTAATTGCTATCTTTGCATGAATTCAGAGGAAAAGATGCTCGGGGGCGGGGGGAGAAAGCAGCACTGCCACAGGGTGTCAGGAAACTGCCCTGCTGATGGGGCCTCTGTATTTCTCTCTTGAGGTTTTGGGAGAAAGTGACACAGAATTCAAGTTACTGAAGACAGATAGATCATGTTTATTTCAAAACACAGATTAGATTCAGAGTCAAGGGGCTTACTAACAAGCTGACTTCTAACCCCACCCAGCTCATAGAAACCTTTAACCCTGCCTAGCTTTCCAGGCTTCTCAACCTTCCCACCTAGCGAAGAGATTTTGTGGAGGAAAGGAGGTTTGCTTTCATCAGGCAGGCCCACTCAGGATTAAAACTGAGACAGCTTACATGAACATGGCTAACGTCCTTCCCCAAGCTAGCCAAGTCATTCTTTGTTCTATGAAAAAGTTGTATGTGGTAAAGGAAGCCTGGAGAGGGTATTAATTTAACTAAAATCTGCCTGTGTGTAAAACGAAGAAGAAGAAGGAGAAGAAGAAGAGGAAGAGGAAGAGGAAGAAGAAGAAACCACAACTATAGATTGTGCCAAAGCACTTACCAGTGCTCTGTACTTAATGGTTTTAGTTTACAAAGCCATTAGCTACCTCGATAAGGAGAAGCAAGTTTAATGATAATGCTTTACTTTGATTTCTACCATGCTTGACTTTTTAAAGACAATTTTAGATTTGTTCTGTTTCATTCTATTTATTTTATGCACATGAGTGTTTTGCCTGCACGTATGTCTGTGCATGGTGTGTATCTGGTGCCCACAGATATCAGAAGAGGTCATGAGATACCCAGGGACTAGAGTTACAGGTAGTTGTTAGATGCCATGTGGATTATGGGAACTAAACTTGGGTCCTCTGCAAAAACAACCACTGTCCTTAAGCACTAAACCATATCTCCAGCCCAAGCATGCGCAACAATTTTTGTTCTTTAGTGACTCTCGTCTTTGTGACTCTGGACTGTGTTAAACTGAACATTCATTTTTTTAAATATTGATTTATATAGTGCAGAGTGAATAGAAGGTTAGTGATTTTCTACATGTATTGTTTTTTAAAGTTCCAATTTTGCCTTTGCCTCTTATTTCTAATGAAAATAAGGTTTATTTCCTGTTTTGAAACTCGGAGACAATTTTATTAAAGTTTAAAGGGAAAAAACCCTAGGGCAGGTAAATGGTAAATCTCAGCAGCTGCCAAGAGAAGAGAGATACAGAAGTAGAACAGAGACAGCCATACCATTGGGGTGAGGCATAGAAGTCAGTCACATGATGTATAAGCAGCCACAGGGACAAAAATGGGCAGGGGGCCTCAGAGAAAGAACAAGGAAGCCCAAAGAGGGGGAGAGGGGAGCCAATCAGGAAAAAAACAAACAAACAAAAAAACAAAACAAAACAACAAAAAAAAACCAAACATGCTTAGACTTTGACCAGCATCCTAAGAAAAAGAGAGATAAGAGGAAAAAGGGAAAGTTAGGCCTTTCTAAATCAAGACTCAGAATGTTCAACAGACATGGCAAGACCTCCTGGTGGCCCCCTGCCAAGTACAGTAGGAGGTAAGAATTTTGAGTAGGAAATTTATGTTATTTCATTAAAATGACAATCATTTCTCCTATCTCTTTAGCACAACTCACAGTAGCTCTGTCTTCCTGAGGGGTAGTCTTGCCTTAATTTTTTGTTTCTTCTTTTTAATAAAAAGGTTGTTGTTGTTAATTAGTGACGTGAGCGTGCATGCATGAGTGTAGTACCACCAGACGCCAGAAGAGGGCATTGATTGGCTCCCTTGGAGTTGGCAATTGGGAGCTGCCCAATGTGGGTGTTGAGAATTGAAAAAGAATGCTCTGTAATGGAAGTGTGTGCTCATGACAACTGAGCCATCTCTCTAGCTCAAAAGAACCTTTTTTAAATTGTATGCATCATTTTTAAGCATTAAATAACTAAAATGACAAGAAAAAATTAAAATCTCTGGTAATTTCCCATTGGGAAGTAACTGTCGATAAAGTTTTGTTATCTTCTCTCCGTACTTTACAGATGAAGAAACAGATGACTAAGTAGATGCGTGCACGCCAAAATCAATTATGTGACTGTCATGTGCAAAGCTGGCCGTTTGCTGTTTTGTAGCTTGCAGCATTTGCCTTACTTTCTGAAAAATTCATCTTTATTCATGAGTCCAGCTTTTCCCTCAGAACACATTGAGAAATTGTTTATGTTTTCAGTGTAAAGACATGGGCTCATATTTCACCCAACTGAGCAGTATATATGATTAGCTATGTAGATAGCTTCAATATGGTGACAAAATGAGAGGTAATTTAAACACAAAGTTGTATTTGTACAAATACGGTCAGTTAAAACTGGCGCTCACTCATTAAGTCTGGCAAACAATAGGTTACTGGCTTTACATATTATAAAATTTAAATATATAAATGTAAAAACATATAAATATAAAAATTAGCTCTGCCCAATCCAGGGACATATACTCTATCATTCAAAATTATAAAATTTTGAAAAAAAATTATATATAAAGATGCTCCAGCAATTAAAAGCACTTGTTGAGAGAAGACCCAGGTTCAGTTCCCAGCACCCACATGGCAGTTCACAACCATGCATAATTCCAGTTCCATGGGATCTGATTTCTACTTCTGGTATCCCTGGGCACCAGATATGTCCATAGTGCTTATGCACATATGCCAATAAAGCACTTATACATACAAAAATAAAGAACCAAAATAATATTTCAAAATATAAGAAAATATGTCCCTAGGAACAAAGAATCATGGATCTTGGGGAATTTATGTAGAATATATACAGTCTCTCATTTTTTCCTTTAGATCTGTGGCTGGCTATCTTTTATAAATAGTAATATTTCAAGGTTTGGATATCTCATGGTTTCTGTCACAACTACTGAATTTGCCATGGTATAATGTAAGGTGTCTCTCATAGATAACATGGGAACAAATGAATGTGACTGTGTGCCAATGCAACTTTATTTATAAAAAAAAAACAGGCCACAAATACATGTGATACATGAGCCTCAACTTGCAGACCCCTGATCTAGATGAAAACTGAAATTATTTTGTTTGGTAGGTTTTAGTTGAAATTCTATCAGTCTAAAGTATCAATCTAGGATTAGTAATTAACTTCCCATCTTGGAGCGAAATGTGCTGCTGATTGACTTAAATTTATCTCAGGTTTTTAGCAAAACTACATGTACTTGCAATGCTGTGCTGCTTTCATAGCGTCTGTTCTTAGAATGCACATTCCAGGTCAGGCTCCTCAGAACTCACTGCTTTGGGTGGAGTCCATCAGAGTATGTTTCTTTCCCTTCTTGCTTTAATTACATGTGGCGTTAGCCACTGTGGCTCATCTCCCTTACCTATGGAGTTAGACATCTATCAGTGCCTTCTCTTAGGTCAGGTCCTCAGGTCAGCTACAGAGAGAGTAAGAGCTTTGAAGGAGGAGGGTAGATGTGATAACCATCCTCTGAGAAGGCAATTTCACCTCAACACATTCGCTTTCTCCATTCCCCTCCTAACACAGACTACTAACATTTCATGTTTACCCCATGGAGATGATGTGAATATAGTTTTTCTCTTTGGCCCACACAACAGAGTTAGGGGCATCTCATTGAACTGCTGGCAGCCATCCAGGATGACAGAACCCACACTACTTTCATTGGGTCCAAGGCAATCACGTGCCTTGTTTGTAAATGTGTAATTTTCACCTCTGGTTGGGAAATTGCATATTTCCAGCTTTACCACAGTTTTCTTAGAATAGTGTACTAGCCTGGCAGGGAAGAGGGTTATTCAGGAGGCTTTAACTGAACACAGATGTTCCATGTTAATTCTACACACCTGATAATTTCTGGGGAGAGAGGGAAACAAGCAAAGGTAAAACCTAGCTCAGCCCAATCCTGGGACATATATTCTATCATTCAAAATCTGTTGATGTTAGAAGAGCAATTATTAAGAGCAGACATTTATTGAGTCTGTATTTTCTTTTCTATCCCTCTGAAGTTCTCTGCTATATAGAATCATGCAATTAACATAAAACAGTGACATTCTTGGAAGAAAAGATTCTGGATCTTTCCCCATCAACTAAGCTATGTCTTTCTCCTTATATTTATTATTTAACGTTGGATGTGTAACACTTTTGTTTTTGGTGTTTCTTGACCCCGGATCACATAAAAACCTACTGACTAGTTTCTTTTCAAATACTCCAAATTCGTTTCCATTGTGGGGAAAGTAGGAGACAAGGTAGAAATAGGATAAGTTATTCAAAATTCTACTATTCAGTGCCCACCAGTGTTAAAACGGTCTGGAGAGAGAGCTCTGCTTGGAAGAGCATTTGCTACTTAAGTATGAAGGCCTGATTTCAAATCCCAGAACCCTTGCAAAACCTGGACACAGTCACATATGCACCCGTGACTCCCCCCACCACACACATACAAACGTGCCCATGTACTACACGCATGCACACAGAGAAAATTAAGTAAATAAGTAAAATGCAAGAAACACATTTTTACATAAAGTTTAAAACAAACAGGGATTTAACTCTACCTCATCTTCTTTGCCTTAAATACTTTCTATATTGCTAAATGCAGAGTCATGGCCTACTTAAAAAAAAAATTCAGAGAGTGCTGCCAGACACGCAGATGATGACTTAGCAAAGCCTGCTTGTGAAACATCTTGGTAAGGCAGATTTCTAAAAGAACAGTTAGAGAAGTGAAGTGCATCTCACATAAAAGGCCATGATGTGTTTCCTTGGGCTATTCTATAGAAGGGAGATAAGGGTCAAAAATCTGCCTGAATTTTGTAAAAAGCACCTCATTTCCCACACCTCATTAACACCAAATATTCCTATATGTAACTATCCTTCTGAGTCTCGTTGAATTAACTGGTGGTTGGCACTGATTTTTAAAGGGGATAGCGGAAGGAAAACCAGCCTTCCTCCAGTGGATCTTAAGAACTTCTGACTGACTCTGTCTTGTTTAAGAAAACATTACACAATCCCATATCAAACCTATGGCTCATATTAATATAAATCCATATTCCTAATTAGTCTTGTAGTTAAAAAATACTAAGACTTACTTGTTTTTAGCAGCTACTAAACCTTGAAATGTTCATTTCAGAACCCTGTAACTATCCATTTTAAAATATTTAAAGTAAGCCTCTAAGGTGTGGGCAGTCTTCCTAGCAGTTAACTAAAACAATCATTAAAAAGATTTAAACTAAGCTGTAATTTTCTGACCTCTTCTTACTCAGATCAAATAGCTGGATCAAACCCGGCTATTATTTAATAATTTCTGAATACTTCTGTATAGGTGAGTCTTCTATGGCATTCCCCCAAATATTTTAAACAGAGAGATTGACAGAAAATCTTTCTTTTGCTGAGTAGGATAAGACAGAGAGAAGGGAAGAAAAAAAAAAAAAAAACAGAGGAATTTAAATCTGTGAATTTATTGTTCCCAATTATGGTTTCAAAAGAAAAAAAAACAATCATGATCTTAAGATGTTCCTCCCCACCTCTGTTTTGATGAATGTGGTACACAGCTGAATGAAAGTACAGCTAAAATGTTGAGGGAGTTGGTTTAGAGATACAAGGATTTGTAAAGAGATTTCTCTGGCAAGAGAATGGCTTTGCTGTGCAGATCCATGAGGTCATATCCACAGCAAGGGAATGGTTGCCTCGGTCTCCTGAATCTTACATACAGGTCACCCCTTGGTCTTGGTGAAAACTTTAAATATTTTCCAAAGCTGAAAGACAGTCAATAATAAACCTGACAATACTCATCTGAGAAAGATAAAGTGAAGAATTAAAGTTGTCTCCCTGCAATGGACTAGCACTCCCAGGGCAAGGAACAAGTGCCTCTCTCCTGTGGATTCTACATGAACCACAGGATAAAGACAGCCATGTTAACCCATAACACGCCGTCAGGAAGAGTCTTAGTTAAGGTGAGAAGCAGCAGTGGACGAGGATCTACTGGGCAGAAAGCTGGAAACCCAGTGGCAGGAAGTAATGAGGTAGTGAGATAACTGAAAGGCAGCAGAGACGCCCACGAAGCCAGATCCCTGGGATGCGCTGAGGTTACATGGCCAGCTGACAAGAGTTAGAAGCAGTAGGAAACCTGCTGGGGAGAAGGTGGCAGAAAACAGAAACATACTTCTGCCCTGGGACTTACTATCCTTCAATCTACACTTTAAGGAAAACTGGAATCTTTGATGGCACATTTGTTATCTTCTGAATAATGTATCTTATGAGACAAATAAAGGTTTATTTGTACTTAAAAATCTTTTAAACTCTGAGAGCAATAGCTTTATCTGGAACATGTGAAGTGTTTGTGCGCGCATGCGCGCACACACGCAGCAGCCGAGGGGGCCGGAAGAGGGTATTAAAACCCCTGAAACTGGAGCTGCAGGTGATTATAAGCCCCTGTCCTCTATACCAGCATAAACAACTCCTAGATACGGAGCTGTCTCTCCAGCTCCTCCTCATTGAAATTTCACCAAGGGAAAACAGTGACTGACTTCATGACAGCTAGCCCATTGCCTCTCCTACTCTAAAATTCTGATTTTTTCCCCTAAAGAATAAGGGGCTTGCATTAATCGTAATCAGTCAAACTCCTGTTGGCTTTAACCACATCCTAAGAGGCATTCTTGTTACTATTTTACACCCAAGGACGCTGAGGGATGAGAAGCTGAAGTACTTTAATAGAGACGGTAACTGAAAACTGGAGTCAGGCACTGAGCGTTCTAATCTCAGATACCCCGAACTCCAAAGTTAGATGTAGCCACTTAACAATACATTAGTGAAAGCCATCTGAATCTCCTCATGGATGTTTTGGAGGAAGTGCCCCCCGGGGATTTTGGAGACCAAATCATATATCCTCCTCTGCTGGCACATAGAGCAACAACATTGGCAAATACCCGGGGACTCTGCTTTGCAGTAATACTTCATTTAGGAGACAAAAATTTTATGTCCCTGTGGAGTGTAGAGATGGCGCAGTGGTTAAGAGCACTCGCTGCGTTAGGTTCCCAGCACCTGCGTGGTGGCTCGCAGTCCTCAGCAAGCCAAGTTTCAGGAGGCCTGCTGCCTTCCTCTGACCTCTGTGGACACCAGACACGCACACGGCAAGTGTGCGTGCAGACAAAGTGTTCATACACATACAATAAAGATACATAGTTTCTTGGTTCATGTCTTTTACACTGAGATGGCAAACTCGTTTTTTTTTTTTTTTTTTAACAATAAATGTTTTTTAGAAATGACATTTATTTATTGTTGGAGAGGAGCACACATGTAGAAATCATTGGACAAGCCACCCTCCTCTACTGTGTGGCATACAGGGACCGTAGGCAGTCATCAGCCTTGCTGAGCCAGCTCCTTGGCCCTGAACTCCACACTTTTTGATAGCAGAAGTAAGGCAATTCTTTTTTTTTTTTTTTTCATAACGGACAACCTGTTTTATACCAGATTACTTCATTGAGGAGTACTGTCCTGTAGATTTCTCCCGGGAGACAAGTAAGAGAGAATCGTCATTAGCTTCATCTGGCAGATTTTAATAATAACTAATATTTATTAATAGTTGTCTTATTACTTTTTGAATGAATTCGTTTATCTCAGCAATAGGTAATCTCATGGCTTATTGATTACCCCGTTTTACAGATGAAAAAAAAAAATCAAAGCACTTAAGAGGTTAAAAAAAAAAAAACTTTAGAAATAGTGTATAGCCAAGCCTTGAATTAGTAGATATTTGAACTCAGGAAATCTGTGATTATTACCCCCAAGTTCAACCACTGTACAACCTCCCAGAGAAAGTAAGCTAGGATTCTGAGTGCTTAAGTAACATATTTCCAGGTTCTAATAAAGAATAAAGGGGGGAAAAGCCACAGATCTGAAATCTAGTTACCTCCTTGGATGCTTTCTTTTCCTCAGATAAAAGAACCATTTCCACCCCACCCTGTTCTACCCCCATCACAGCAAACAGGCAGCGCTATCCCTGGGCCTCCATTTGGGACTTCTATTTCAGACTCTTACCCATTGCAACAATACCTTGGACCATCTGGTTCTACATGCGTTAGTCATGCAAGCTAGTAGGGTTTAGTAAGAGCCCCTGCTGTTCTCGGGGAATTCAAGAGGAAGCTTGGGAGCTTTCTGAAAGTGTGCACCATGTCAGAGGCTCGCATCCACTGCAACCCACCTGCCTGGGTGATTTTAGAGTCTGGAGGTTGTAGCCGTCTTTAAAATAGCAGGTGTTTCTGGTGATTGTCACTTTAGTCTGACTTTGCTGTTGGTCAGGCGATACTCCCATCTCTATTTATCATATTAAGGTTCTGCTGAAGTCTCAACTGCTTATGAGATATTGAAATTTCTCCCCCTGAACTTCTGAATGACTATGTCCCTGCTGCCGGCTGGTGTACTATGTAAGTTATTTAAATCAGATGTTATCTGTTATCTGTTGTCTTATCTTCCAAGCCTATGGCAACAAGGATTGGGAAAAAGCCTTCGCTTTCCTCGATATCTGCTGTGGTCCTGGTAAGAGTGAAGAATTGTGTCCATGTCTTCATTTTTGTCTTAATTTTATTTGTGTTTTTATGTTTCAAAGTGTAGTGTTTGCATGTATGGGCACGTGTGCAGGTGTGAGCATGTGTGCATGTGCATGTTTGATTATAAGGGTAAATGTAATAGACAGGGAGTGATGTTGGAATATCTTTCCTCAATTGCTCCTATTTTGTTTTATTTTATTTTAGAAACAAGATGGCTGACTCTAAAGCTCCTTGTTTCAGCTAGACTGGCTGGCCAGTGCATCCCTTCTCTCTTCTCCCACAGCGTGTTACCCAATACGCCAGCTTCTACATGGGTTCTGGGGATACAAACCCAGATCTTCACATTGGCACAGCAAGCTCTTTACCCATTGGACAATATCCACAACCCCAGGACCAATTCTTCTAATGTTCTCGGGGAATGGGTTGCACACTGATCTGTAGGCCAGGGTTCTTTAGGGTCTACACATGAGCAGAACTGGATAATGGGACTTTCTGAATTTCCTACAGTGTAAATGCTCCAGAGGACAACGCTGAGGCTAATGCTGAAAAACAACAATTAGTCATCCCATAACATTTTCTCAAAGGCATCCCATGGGCTTAGGCTATTCAGTAAAACACAAAGCATCCCATGGCCTAAGTGCTATGCCATTGCCTAAAGAATAAAAGACAAACTGTGATCTGATGGCTTAAATACCAATCTACAAATTTGTTATCTTTGAAAACCTTACTGACAGTCTAGAGTTTGATGGGGGACATCTATCAAAAGCTGTTTGGCCGGTATCCAGATGTGTTTAACAAGTATCTAGATGGTAAATTTTATTATCTAAACCTTATATTAGGCAACGCCTACCATTCTAATACTCACATTTCCATCCACGCAGAGCTTAATCTTTTAAAGGAAACATTTTTTATGAAATCTTTGAGAATTTCATGCAATAGACTTTTTCAGTTCAATGTGTTTTGGTCATAGTTGCCCCCACAATTCCTCCTAGATCCAACCCCCTCCCACACACACATAACTTTGTGCTCTCTTTAAAAACAATTGGTTCCAGTTTGTATGACCCATATATTCTTAGATGTGTAGTCTTTCACTGGAGGTGCTCAGTCTAAATACACTCTTGGAGAAAATGGATTCTCCTTTTCCCAGCAGCTATCAGTTGCCAGCGGCTCTCACTTAGCAATGGGGTTTTGTGCCTCCGTCCACCCATCATGTCGGGATTTTGTCTGATCTGAGCTTATGCAGGTCCTTGCGTGTATGCTGGGAGTTCATATGCTGGCCCCACTGCATGCAGAAAACACTGTTTCCTTATAGTTCCCCACCATCTCTTGCTCTCTCTACCTGCTCTTCCATGGTGTTCCCTGAATGCTGGGAAGAGAGAGTGTGATATAGACATGCCATCTGGGGAGGAACATCGTACTGTCTCTTATTCTCTGCACCTTTACCAGTTGTGGGTCTCTGGGTTAACTCCATCTTCTGCAAATAATGGTTATTCTCCCTGAACATGCTAGTGACGTAGGAAAAATATGCTAAGCAAAGTGAACAGAAACACCTAGCACAGAACCTTGCATTTCCCCTTAAGAAAAGAGCTACATGTCAAGCTTTTATTTTCTATAGAATGAATACAAAGAGATCTCAGAAAATAAAAGTTCTTTGTGCTAACAAATAAACACTTGGTTCTCTCCCTTCCTTTTAATGAGAAATCGTGCATTTTAATGATGTGGACTAGAAGAGAATGTATAGTCTGCCCTTCTATGCACTAGTTTGACAATGTGGGGACGTGGGGGTCAGTGAGAAGCAGACTGAGGTCTCTAGAGCATGAGGCCAGAGGTATAGTACCTACCATATCAAATGAGTTCACTGGCAGTGATGAAAGCTTTGGAAAGAGGATCCTAGGCCAGCATTCTCTGTCTCTGTCTCTGTCTCTGTCTCTCTCTCTCTCACACACACACACACATACACACACACACACACACACACACACACCTTTATGTTCCTCATACTTCATCTTGTACACTTAATTGATAATAAAATTCCTGGGGCTGAAAAGATGGCTCAGCAGTTAGGAGCACTGGCTGTTTTTCCAGAGGACCTAAATTAAATTCCTAGTACCCACATGGCAGCCCACAACTGTCTGTAATTCCAGCTCCGGGGAATCAGACACCCTCAAACAGACTTACATACAGGCAAAACACCAATGAACATAAAAATAAAAATAAATAATTTTTAAAAAATAAAATTTCTCTTCTGGCCTGCACTCATGTTCATAGACACACAGACACACATCCATGTAATTAAAACTAAAATAAATCTTTAAAAGTTGTCAAAAAAAGACAAATGAAGTATGAGTTTTAAAATTTTTATTCACTTTCTAAAAGTATTTCACCTTATTTTATCTTATTTTAGTGATTAACTTTTGAGTTAGTGTGATTTGATGTAAAACAAACAAACAAACAAAAAACAGATCACAGCCCCAGCACTCAGGAAGGCAGAGGCAGATAGAGCTCTGTGAGTTCCAGGCCAGCCTGGTTTACAAAGCGAGTCCAGGACAGCCAAGGCGACACAAAACAACAACAACAAATGGATGACAGATTTTCACACTGATCTTATGTAACATCTCTACTCACAAAGGCACACTTGTGACCAAATATCCACACACAAAATAAACCAGTGGCTTTCATACTGTTCTCAGCATCGTAATAGTTTCTGAGAGGTATCCATCTTATGGGTGCTGTGGGGGAATTCCTTGAGTTTGCACTGCAAATGGCACTCACCCACGCCTTATTCTGCTGTATCTGTCAGCCTTGGTATAAAGCTCCACTTGAAGAAAAATATGTGTTGAGTCTTCAAAGCACTTGAAAATGACAGAATTGTGATTTCCGCAAAATGGTGGGAGTGTTCTGCCAGTGGTGTGTCCCCAGAGCATCAGACACATTTCTCCATAACCATTTCGGGTTCTTCTTTTAGTCTTCCTACCCCTCTTTCTCTGGCTCATTTTCTCGTTTCTCCTTATCCCCCCTCCACCCCGCCCCACCTTCCATTTCTCTGCCATAGGAAAATATTTCACCATTCAGAACCCTATTGAGCTCTGTTTTATGCATTCAACAAATACTCATCTTTCTAAATGTTTGCTGGTTGCAGTAGACACAGTCCCTGACATTCCCAAGATCCTGGTCCGTGAAGAGGCAACCAGCAGGGGGGGGGGGAGAAAGAAAAACAAAACAAAACATAAAACCAGTAGGCTATGCTGAGTGAAAGGCTTTGGTAGAGAGTAGAGGCCCATCAAAAATTATAGCATCTGTTCTAGAAACCAATTACCTCCTTCTCTAACATTCTCTCCTGACTACTTACCAGCTTTGTAATCTTGCACAAGTAGATTGATTTGTGAGCCTCAGTCACACTGTGTTTTAAGAAAGAAAACATACTGTTCTCTGTGGCTGTTGGGAAAGAGTGAACAAGTTAATAATATATGCAGACAACTTGGATCACTGACTTATTTAGTCTGTGGTAATTGTTCAATGACTGTGGATCTTAAATGGAATTTCTTCTAAAGCCAGAGAACTGAATGGCTCAGGGGGGTAAAGCTTCTTACTGTGCAAATCTGATGACCAGAGCTCAATCCCCAGAATCCAGAGAAAGGTGGAAAGAAAAAAACAAACAAACAAAAACAAACAACTCTGCAGAATTGTTCTCTGGCATCGAAACATACATGCCATAGTAGTCTGCATAGCAACACACACACACACACACACACACACACACACACACACAGTTGTAATAAAATAACTTTTTAAAGCTCTTCTAATGGCCACAGAAGTGGGCTATGAGAATTATTAATTTATAATTGTGAATAACAATCAGATAACCATCTCTAACAGACAAGAGGAAAAGTGTGATTTTCCAGAAAGAAGACCCAGTATTCTAAACACCCAAAAGTCAAAAAAGCCTTAATCACCGATGGTAAAAGTGTCAACAATACTTCGTTATTGTTTGACAGAGGTAAAAGTTCAGAATCTCCACAGTACCTGCCTGAAGTATCTTGCCTGGGAGAGTGCAGCCTGAATGAAGAGACCTTAAGAGAAAGCTATTCACTAAAAATCTTCAAATAAATCCAAAATAATTATAACATAGAAGTAAAATAAATATGAAAAAAATACAGAAAACAAAAAACCTATTCAATGGACTCACAGTAGACATTTCCTCAACTTCAAGGAAATATACAGATGTCTAAGTACATGAATAATTTCAAACCACAAAAGTTCACATCCAGAGAAGGACCTCTTCGTACTGTGTTAATGCTGAAATGCCTTTAGTCCATTCCTAGCTGAGTAGCTATCAGCAGCTGATGGCTGCTGTGTGGGGCAGAGTTTTTTCCATGGAAGGCGGCCCCTGCGAGACTACTATTGATCCCGTAGTTAGCCTACACCCACCCGTGAACACACAGCCAGCACTAAGTGGAATCGGCAGGCTCAAAAAGAAAACAAAAGCAGAAAGCCCATAAAATTGGAAAAGAAAAGTAAGTAGGGGAATGGGGAGCCAATTAGAAAAGAGGGAGAGTGGAGGATTTGGTCAAAACACATTAGACACGCTATGAAATTCTCAAACCATAAAAACATATCATTTGTCTCAAACACGGAAATAATGTTGAATCCTGCAAGAGAGAAGCAGTGACAAGTTACTTACAAAGCAAATTCATAAGACTTCCCAGTGCAAATCCAAAATAGTAGACTGACATATGCCAAGCTCTGAAAGTAAGGAACTGCCAACCATATTGCTATATGCAGTATCATTGGCCTGTACCTACATGAAGAAATAAAAACTTACAAGATGCACAGATGCTAAACAATTCATAACTGCTTACCCAAAACTATGTGTTACTTAAGGAAATCCTACATATATGAAAAGAATGAACGTACCATTATGATTCTCCTGCTCTCAGCACTCTTTAGTTACCTGTAGTTCTTTGTCTAGGGCTTGAGCACCATGGTACTTGCCCCCCCCCCCCACATGTTAACATGTCTATTGTCCTTGCCAGGTCCTATGTAGGCAACCACACTGTTATGATATCATGATTGAAACGTCTCTGTCATCTCTAGGAGACACAGTACAACAGCAGATTTCCTGGTCCTCTGGCTCTTACAGTCTTCTGCCCCCCCCCCTATTCTGTGATGTTCCCTAAGGATTGTGTGAGTAGTTGTATTATAGGTGTATCTACTGGGCCTGGGCACCATGCAGTCAGTTGTTCTCCGCATTTTGACCAGTTGTGATTTCTGTAATAGTCTCCTGTTGCAAAGAAGCTTGTTTGGTAAGGGTTGGGAGCTGCACGCGCCTGTGGATATAAGGTCAGATATTTAGAATGCAGTTAGGGATTGTGATGGTTTAGTAAAGCAGGGGCAGCAGGTTCTCCTCTAAGATCCATGACCTCACTAGTCCCAGATATTGTGTTAAAATTCTAGAACTAGGCATGATTTCCTTCCTATTTGTAGAGCTGTTGGTTGCCACCAGAGTGTGTGCCACTATTGCACCTTTAGAGATGTCTTGCCATGCTGGTAATTCTTATGGTTCATAAGCTTCACAGGTGGGTAGGGCTATTTGTTACTTCCTTCCTTGGTAGCTTTCACAGAACATTCCAAGACTATGAAAGTCCTCAGGGAGGAAGCTTTCAGTTCACATATAGCTTGGATCCTCCAGGTCCTATGACTGAAGTAGATGGTGTCTTCAGCAACAGAAAGTCGTTTTCACCCTCTGGGAGGCAGCCAGGGGAACAGCAATGGCTTATATTGTTTGGGGAGTCTCTTGGACTCGCGTGTCCAGAAACACAAAAATGGCTTTCTCACGACTGATACCAGGGGTGTGTCACTTGAGGGAGCATTGTCACCCCCAAGTGGTATAACTTCGTTCAAACTAAATGTATATATGTATACACATATGCTTATATGCAACATATGTAATTTTAGGTAAATAAAAAATGTTTCTTTATAACTTTTTCAAACATCCTGAGTGTTAGTTTTCTTTTTGTCCTGTACTGATCTCCCTCTGCTCTCTTCATTTAACCCCATTCCCATCTCCCCTTTATATCGCTTGTATCTTATTTCCATCCATAGAACCACTGCTCATCCACCCCACCCCCACACACACACAGCATGATCATTTTATGCTTTCTTGGTTTCTGAAATTACTCACATCTGAAGATTTGGAGATAGAAACCACACATGAAAGAGAACATGCAGTGTTTGTTTCTGTGTCTGAATTACATCATTCAGGCTAATTTCTTCTAGTTTCATCCATTATCCGTTTACCTAAAATTTTCATTCATTTATTTTCTTTCATTTTTTTGTTTGTTTTTGTTTTTGTTTGTTTGTTTGTTTTGTATTTTCAGACAGGGTTTCAGGGTTTCTCTGCATAATAGCCCTGGCTGTCCTGGATTTGTTTTGTAGACCAGGCTGGCCTTGACCTTATAGAGATCCACCTGCCTCTGCCTCCCAAGAATCAAAAGCATGTATCATCATGTCCAGCCCTCAATATTTAATTTTCTTTACAGCAAAATAGTATTCCATAGTGTATATGTGCCAAATTTTCATTATTCATTCATCAATTGAAGGGCATTTTAGGCATTTAGGTATTTTCCATTTCCTGGCTATTTTGCATAGAACAGCAACAAATAAGATTTGTCTTGGGTTCCATCATACAGAGATAGCTAAATTTTCCTGTTTTCTTCCATAGCCTTTCTAAAGCTTTGACTTTACATAAATTAGCTCATTTATTTCTAATAATAACCATACTAAAATCCACAGACTTAAAGAAGTTAAATAACAAGGAGGATCCTGGGGTGGCTGCTTAATTCTTGTTCAGAAGGACAAATAGAATAGACACCTGAAGCAGTTGAAGAGAGGAAACAGGAAGGGAGATGTCCTCTGAAAGACCACCCAGTGGGAGATTGAAGCAGATGCTGAGAATCACAGCTGAACTTTGGGCAGAGCATAGGGAGTCTTATGGAAGAGTGGGGGGACAGAAGGACCTGGAGGGGACAAGAGCTCCACTAAGAGACCAACAAAACCAAGAAATCTGGGCACAGGGGGTCCTACAGAGACTGATGCACCAACCAAGGACCATGCATGGAGAGGACATAGACCCTTGCTCAGATTTAGTCAATAGGCAGCCCTGTCTTCATGTGGAATCCCTAGTAAGGGGAGCAGGGGCAATCTCTGACATGGACTCTGTTACCAGCTCTTTGATCACTCCCTACTGGTGGGATGGCCTTGCCAAGTCACAGAGGAAGAGGTTGCAGGTAGTCCTGATGAGACTTGAGATGCCAGGGTCAGATGGTAGGTAAGAAAGGCTCCTCCTTTCTGTGGTCTAGGGGAGGAGATGGGGGAAGAGGAGGAGGGAAGGACAAGGAGCAGATAAGGGAGGGAGCTACAATCATGATATAAAGTGAATAAATTATAAAAAATAAAATATATATTAAAATGAAAAAAAATCACTTCTTAAAAGAAAAATGAAAGATGGCAAGATGCCACCTTCTACATGCCTTCTACATGCACCACAGCATTCATGTGCCCACACATTCACATACAAAAATAAATATTGGGAAAGGCAAATACCCCATCACCTACTTGTCTTTCAGGGTAGAGGTTTGTTATCAATTTTATGAACTTTGTTATAAAGACCTTGCAAATAAACAAAAACATTACAAATTAAAATTAACCAGATTCAGAGTATATACAACTCAGTGAACTTTTCAGGGTTTTTGTTGTTGTTGTTTGGTTTTATTTTGTTTTGTTTCTCGAGACAGGGTTTCTCTGTGTAACAGAGCCTAGACTGTCCTGGACTCATTTTGTAGACAGACTGGCCTCGAACTCACAGAAATCCACCTGCCTCTGCCTTCTGAGTACTGGGATTAAAGTTGTGCCTTTATGTCTAGCTTCAGTGAACTTTTATATAGCTAAAATAGGCAGAATGTAAGCTATGGAATGACACATTAAAGTTTCCACTTTCTGTATTCAATTTATTTTATACACGTATTCAGCACCCAAAATCCCATGACAAAACTAGAACCAGAAAAGCAGTTTTATATCCTTTTTCATAACATGTAAATGGTAGAAACTAATTATGAGCATTTATCTAGTCATTATTCTTCTGTAACATAATTTACAATAATTATACTGCATTCCCAAATCTCTTTAGACCTTCAAGGTATTTCAACTTGTAAACAGCATGGGATTTCATGCATTTTGAGAAAATTCTAATGGTTTTTTTTTGAATAATTTTCTAGAGCCAAGATTGCTTACTAAGTAAAATACATGTCCTTTTGAGGGTTTTTGGTACATATTCATATCAAGAAGCCTTCAGAAAGACCACTATGAAGAGAAAATGTTCCAGTTGTCCTCATTAATCACAATGTAGGTCCCAACTAGAAGACCAACTAGTTCATGTCCAAGAACAAAGGAACTGATGGATGAGGACAAAGTGCGTACAATCGTGATAACTGCACTTCATACTTTACACAGCAATGTTCACGATAGACAAGTTATGGGGTCAGCCCTGGTCATCATCAACAGATGAATGAATAAAGAAAATGTGATGCATACACACACACACACACACACACACACACACACACACACACACACTGGAATTTTATTAAGTCATCTATAAAGTTTTATTCAGCCCATGTGCTATGTTACCACATGACAATTAATTGTGGAGATACAGCAATTAATCCAATATAAAAAGCAGAAACATAGAGACAGGTAAACTTATTGTGTTTTATTTGGCATTCTGCCAGGAGGCGAAGAGAACAAGACAGTTTTGTCCCTGGACACCTGCTCAGTGTTGTTGCATTCCTGGAAAGAGATTTCTTTTATAAGAAGGCACTCCTTTCTTGTTGGGATTAATTCACGTCACCTCTAAGCCTCTCCCATTAGGGATTACAGAACTTGTAACGTATTCCTGCCCACTTCCCACGGGCTGTGTGTGTGGAGATGGCTTTCATCTTTGCTACTGGATAGGCAGTTTGGCTTTTGGAATAAAGAGCACTTCCACAGCATATGGCGACTCTGGAGCAAAGGCGATGCTGGAGGTTGGAGGCATCCATGAGGATAATCCAGTATTTTTACACATCTTCTAAGGGCCACCGATTCCCATGTTTAAAATCTAACCTGCAGTAACTGCCAGGATAGTTATAACCAGTATTTATAAAAGACACAACTTTTTACTCAAAAAGTGTTAAGGAATTAACACACTGCAAAATAAGCAGCAGAGTACCTCTGTGGGAATCTAAAGCCTGAAAGAAACAGAAAATGTGAATAGCGCTTAAGCTTATTTTGAGGGCAGCCTTAGCTAGTGTATTAAAAAAAAACCAAACGTGTCTTACAAACAAAGGACCAAGAGAGAAGTCTGCACTGTAAAGGCCAGACACCATCAACCAAAGACCTGAACAGAGAGAGTATTAGATTACAACTCATGAAAGAAAACAGCAACAAATTCAGAACATCTTCACATTGTTGCTTTCGTCTTCTTTCTCCACAACACGCTAGCTTGTCTCTCAGTGGGATACAAAGGGAAACAGGATATGACACTTTGGTTTTCAGGATCTGGGTTCGAGGCTTCTGGGTAGAGTCCTGGATAGAAAGAACTTGCCATCTTAGCAAAAAACAAATGGTTTGATTTGAAATCCAAAGCTTGTTGGACTGTGAGGGGGGAACTAAGGGAGAGGAGGAGATTTTCTTTTTGTCTTTACTCTGGAAAGAGTGAGGAGAATTTTGCTCTGAATTGCCTTCCTGGACAACGTGGTGCTCTGACCTTAATACTACCCAGCATCAGGCTTCTGGGACCTCATCACCCTTTTAAATTCAACTTAATTCCTTGAGTAGGAAAAAAAATACCCAGAAAGATAGTGATAAAACTCAGGGCCAAGTTAAATCCTCTTTTTGAGGTTGCTGGCAAGTCAGTTATCCTAATGGGTCATCTTCTGTGACCTATGCCCACTCTAAAGTGGGGCTTGCAACATTGCTGAAAACCTTGGGACCACTTTGTAACCCTTAGAGCGCCTGGGCTCTTACCTTTGAAGGTCCCACCTTATACTGTATCAAACACAATAAATCTACCCATGCTTCCAATTTACAGTTGATTTATGGGTACTGTTTCACTTGAGGGGCCACTCAAGGCTTTTCTTTTGGGAACACTATCTTACATTGTTTCTTTTCAGCCTTGCAGTTTTGTTTGTGTGAAGCCATTTTTTTTTTCAAACTCTCCAGGCCTTAAGCATTTCCATAAGCTCTGGAAAAGCCGATGAGCTCTCAGCTTTAGGAGTGACCTAGAATATGTGATGCCTGAGCGAGTGGGATTAAAGAAAAAATCTCTTCTATGGCACAAACAACAATGAGCACCTTTCCTGGGTGACATGCAGGGCCTCTGTACAGCCAGCTATGCCAAGGCAGGTGTTGAGGAGAGTGGGGGAGGGGTGCTTTGGCCCTCAGAACAGTGGGGACTGTGGGTGACACCAAAACTCTGAGTGTAGTTGTTACCGGTGGTAACAGTCTGAACCAGGTGTTTCTGGGTTTTATTCAAGAATCAGATAAAGGCTCTTACAGATTTGCAAAGTAGCAGGAATACTGTATTTAAAGCAAAGCAAAGCACAGATTGGAAAGGAACACACTGTCAAGACTGACAGCGGCCACAGGAGTGAAGGTGCTCAGGACATAATTAGTGTCTGAGACTTCCTTTTACAGGGTCAAGAGAAGTGGGAGTTTGCTTGCTAAGGGTAACGGTGAGGGTAGCTCCCAATTTTGATTGACAGATTAAATTATATAACTATTTCTCTTTAGCTCATGCCCCTTTCTAAAACTCATCTGATTTTTTAATCATGTGCATGTCCAATTATACATAGGTGTAAGATGCAAGAAAGAGATTTTTCTCTAAAAGTTAACTTTGAGAAGATAATTACCCTTATTGTGTATGCACCCAAAAGCAGTCCAGGCCTGTTCATTAAAGGAAAGAGAGGTGTATTTCACTGTTAAGAGAGGGTGTGCATGCAGTTTGATTGGGGTGCATGTGTCCTAGACTGCTGACAGGTTGCCAGGTGCATTGTTGGGACAGAGCTGGAGAGTGTCTACTGTACATGCAGGTAAAGGCTACTCAGTGCATTATTATACAGGAGATGTTTGCAGAGTCCAATTCAAGTGGAGCCTCGGGTGGCTAAGCTATTCCCTATGCTTGCTTCCCTCAGGGGTAGGTGAAGGCTCATGGCAGGGAAAGACTCACCCATCTACTGAAGCAGACAGTCCTTCTAAAGAACATACATGGATGCTAAACTCAGTCCAGTATCTATGTCTCATTAGTTTTTCCTGCTTTGTACAAAAATTGTGGTTCTGTGCATAAGTCTGGCATGTTTTGAACTAAGAGTGTTTTGAACTCAGTGTAAGTCTGAGACCAAAGGCAAGCCATTCATCATCACAGGTATTGAAAATTTGCAATTCTATAGACCTAACATGGAGAGAGGATGCACAGACATAGTTAGCCAGGTAACAGGGGACATCAGGGGACAGAACTTAGAGTGCAGACAGTGGCATGTAAGTGAGGCAGTGCCATCTCAGGTGACTGTAGTCACATGTGTCAGGGAGCGGGTCCTCAAGAGTGACATCTGGCATGGCTGGTCACGGAACCATTCAAGGTACAGTGTTTGTGACAAATGTGAATAATGACCAAAAATAAAAATAAAGAAAACCAACATTTCAGTTCTCATATCTTCCACAAAACAAAACAAAACAAAACAAAAAAACAAAAAAACTCAGGAAAAAAAGTGGGTGTGAGCATCCTCTCATGTACTGTCTCATGTACTGTCCCAACACAAGCACCTCCAGAGTAAAGACTCTGGTGGAAAATAGAGTTTGCTACAACTACCTACCTAAGCAAAGGCTTGTGTCTGTTAAAAACTGGGTTTCAGGAGAAGAAGTGATGAAGCTGTATAGTTGTAGAATTGAGTGTCTAAGTATTTTTTAATTGGTGAATATTTAAATAATAAAAGGGGAAAGCAGTAGAAACATTGTCCTAGAAACATATGTAAGATTTTATTGAACCACAATTGGCATTGCTATTTTTCACATTTTTTCATTTTGAAAAATATTTCAGAGACAAAAGCAGAGAAAATAAGAAAGTGAAACATCAGTACCTAAGAATCTGTTTCAAAGAATGTCAACTCCTGTTTTTTTAATCCTTCATCACACCTGTGTCTTCCCACTCTCCCATCACACACACAAATATTTTGTCTACCACGCCACATTAAATCAAATCCAAGAAGTAAGAGTGTGTCCTTCTAATTGTGTTCCACCAGGTGTAAGGCTGACAGCTGTAGCCTTTGGCTTCCAAACAATACTATGATCAGACCCAAGAGCTGCTTTACTCGTAAACACCTTCTAAAATTCCCAGCCTTTGTTCAACCTTCCTTAAAAATCTATCTAGCTTTTTATAACTGAACCTCTACATTGCAGCTTCCAGCATGGCTCTGGGGACAGACATGATTGGGATGGTGAGGGAATGAAGGAATGCCAAACACAGACAGATAAACAGAAAGGGAAGCTGGGATCAGGTGGACTGGGCTCTCTGGTGGAGAAATGGCAGCAGCCTGGAAGTTCAGTATGTTTGTTATACACAGATAAACAGAGAGGAGAGGTTATCACTGAACAGGGAGGTGGGGTTATTACATCCAGCTAAACAGGGAGGTGAGGCTATGGCACACAATGTAACAAGGAGACAGGATTATTACGCACAGCTAAATAAGAATCAGGTTTAGCTGCAGTAGTACTCTCTTGCAGAGAAGTCTTCAAGCCATAGGTATCTGTTAGGAATAAAGCTATGATGAATGTTTTCTACACACCCTGTTAACATCCACACAGGGAGGAAGCCTTTGCCAGCCATCTATCCTCACCCCAGGGGGAGGCACTTTGCCATTTGCCCATGGTTCTGAGGCTTTGGGGTCCTTGGCATGGCTCTGCCTACGCCAAACAATAGATAATCACTCAGGACTTGACACAGTCAGGGCTCCTCATGCACCTCACGCTACATGTTGAATTTTTGAATAAGTCTTCTAGAATTGTTTTACTATATATCGATAGTTTGTTCTCATACTTTAGGCAGGAGAAGATTTTAATTAGCATAAATTAATTCTATAAAATAATGGGTTTCACTGAGACAGTTTATACACGCATATAAATAGCCTATCATTTGTCCATGGTTACTTGAATATGTATCCGGAGATGAAGTCAACAGGCTGTAGCCTGTGAGCCAACCACCCAGTTTTTCACACAACACATCTTTGGAACACAGTGAAACAAGAACATTCATTTACTTATATCTTTCGTATGTCTGCTTTCACAGTGCTGTGAGAACAGCTGACATAAAGAGTCGTGACAAAGAACATATTGCCTACAAAACAGAAAATACTCACAACCTGGCCCTTTAAGAGAAAGCCTGTGGATTCCTTACCCACAAGTCTGAATAAATTCTGTGACTACAAACACATTTTCCCATACTTTCATTGTGTAATAGCTATCCAAATATTTCATAGTCTTTTCTTATTGATCACACACCTGGAAAGCTCAAAGTGACAAGGCAGCAGTGCCAGCATCCATCTCAGGAAAGGGCAGAGGGGCACCAGGAAGAGGCACTCCCTCTAGTCTAAGAACAAGAACCTCTGGCCAAAACACTTAAGGAGTGAGGACAGAGACAGATTCACCAACGACATCACTGGGGGTGGTAGATCAGTCCTCCCTTCTCCTGTTGTCTAGTGGCTACAGTTCAGGGTTGCTTGGTTCTCTGTCTCTGGCCTGTGCTGGGAGAGAGAGTACACCATAGTGGAATGGTGGCTGGAAAGCCCAGAGAGAGTGGGCCAGGATAAAAGCATGACCCATGCCCTGCTTCTGAACACCAGCTGGACTCATCACTTAGCATTCCAATTCAGCAGGAACCGGTCAGTTGCTCAACCCATGAAAGAAATGAGTTTGCTTCTTGCCTAATCACTTTCTTAATTGTGTTCCCAGGTAGGAGCCAAGTGTTCAACACATCTTCCTTTTCAGGGCAGTGGGAAGAGAGTGGCGTTTTATAACCAAATCATAATGCACAGTGAAAGGAAATGTTGTCAACAGGGTCACATGGCACCAAGTGATGAAATAAGGTAAGATTCACAGTAAGTCCTCTATTTTTTTCTTTTTGACTAAGCATTGCCATGACTTGTGTCCCTGCCACCAGACCAAGCAAAACATCAATACTTAACACCATCATATCCAATCAGGTTTTGTTCAAGGGGAGAAGAACACTTTAGATTTCTTAAAGAGGAAGTTTTTGTTATAAGGGACTGGCTTCGAAGATTGGAAGAACAAAAGAAGACCACTGCCAACATTCCAGAGAATCATCTGCAGCATGAACTTGGTGGGACATTGGTGAAACTCCCAGGAAGGGGCAGCCAAGCAGGAAGAGACAGGGTTTCCAGGACTGATCAGCTAAGAGTCTCTTAGCTAATGTTGGAATCCAAAGGTCTCAAAGCTGTGCTCAGATTACCGTGGGAGGAAAAGACACCAGCCAAGGCCTTGATTGTCAAGGGTGTTCAAGTCTATCTGGTGAAGGGCTAGGGCATGGCCTGTCCACAGCTGCCAAAGATGGTGACACTCAACTGTTGCTGGCAGCTAATGGGCAAAGAGCCACCCAAGTCACCCTAGAGAAATGAAGAAGGATAAGAAGACGTCAGAAAGCCCATGTCTTCTTCTTTCAGTATCCAGCCTTGACTGGCATTAGAAGAACTGAGAAGAGAGCAGCTGGCAAAGGAGTCTGAGAAACATAGTTCATGAAGTCCCACACCAGCATCACAGATTATACATAAGAATGGGAATGGGGTGTGTTACTGAAAGATAACAGATTCAAAAGGCAGTTCACATAGCCAACAGGGCCCTGTATATTTATCCACATAAAATAATGTAGCTTGAGCTATGAAAACCAGCTTTGCCATTTACCAGCTACCTGTATCATGCATTGAAAATTCTGTTACCTTCCCTATAAAACAAGAATGTAGTTAATACTGCATTCCCCTCGTGTATAACATCTGTGATCCAGAAGGATCCTGAAGGACTCTAGAGAAAAAAAAAAAAAAACTGGTCAGCTCTTACAGAGTCTGAGAAGCCTTTCAACCTGAGCACTAACAACATGATAGTTGGGAGACACTGGACATCTCAGATCCTGGCAGGCTGCTGCAGCCAGGGAAATGCTAGCTCAGATAATAACAAAAGAGAAAATTCGAATTACCAGAGATGGTGTCAGAGGCTAAAGAAAGGCCAAGAGAAAGGCCACTCTGAGCCAGAGAGCAGCAATGAATGTGGACAGAGGGATATGTGTACCTCGCATGAGCCAGGGGCTGGTCTAAAGCTTGGCTAACTGAAGAGGGAGCCTTAGGGGTGACTTATATTTTTATTTTCTTAGAATAAAGCAGCAAGGCCCCAGATCTAAGGCACAGTAAAGTGGAAGATTTTCTTATTTCCCACAGAATGTTCTAATGTTATGTTATTTCCATTCCTCCTGCCTAAGAAAATCTGGTCTAAACAAACCCATCTTTGCTGTACTGAAATCATTGCTTTTTCCATCATGTATGAGTTAACTGCTGTTGCATATCTGAACAGAACAAACATCCAAACCATGGAGCCTGTGTCAGGCAAATAGAAAAATCTAGAAAGGCTGCAAAGCAGAATGCTGAGCCCAGGAGTGTCTTCCTGGTGCTATAGTACTTGTGTGGACAGTATCATCTCAACAGTGTTCTCATGGCCCCTACTCCAGCCATTCTCAACTGTACAATGCAGAATCTGCTGTGTATTGTTGCAGTTTGAGTGGTCACCTACATGGTTGTTTCTGCCTATGATGTCCACTCTCTGGTCCCTATCCATATGCAAAGCTGACTGGCTAATTCTTATTCCATCATCAACTGTGTTCTCATACACGAACTCTTGCCAAAATAGCTTGTGATATCATCTGGCATAGACTCTCAGAGAGCTTTGACGATCCCACAGTGATATCTCTTCACCCAGACAGCTGAAAGCCAGGCCCTGTGCCTTACTCAATGTACCTGTAATAGTAACTCTGAATATGTAATAGGGAGGGTAAATGATAGGCCTAAGATTGGGAGTTAGGTGAGTTATATGCCTGTTGGCATAATGTTCTTTTGGAATGTATACACTTTACCCTTGTTCATTTAAATGCTGATTTCTCTCCTCCACTCTCTGGTTTCAACCTGGACATTGCACTGTGATACTTATTCTAAGCATCACCTGTCTCAACTTTGTGTAAACATGCCAAAATAAAGCAACTAGCCACAATGTTGAGCAATAGAAAGGAAGCAGGAATAGAGGGAGGAGTCAGAGGACAGGAAGATGGGAGGCAGAGCAGGAGGAGAGAAGGGCAGAGGAGAAAGCTGGGAAAGCAGACTAGAGGAGAAGTCTTGGAATGATGTGGAGAAATGAACGTGAACCGGACTTCAGATATCACTAAAAGCAAATATAATGTAGGAATCTAAATGTTAGGAAACTATGAGGGCTTGGAGGTTTAGAATGGAGTAACTATTGCCCAGCATTGTGTTCTAGGTTAGCTAAATAAATCATAGTCTCTGTGTGGTGATTTGCTTATACAGCTGTTTAGAATTAACAGCAGCATTAATAAAAGATATATCAATAGTAAATATTAATTGCCACCTACAACATGTGCCCAATGTTAGAATTCAGATATTATTCAGTCAACTCTGGGTAACTGTGAATGACACTGGAAGGATGGTCAACCAACTCTCTAATGGATAAAAGCTGCTGGTCTATGTCAGATGGCCTTTGTGAGAAGATGGAGAGCTAGAATCCTGTTAGAGAAGAGGCACTGAGAGGGGCAGGGAACAAGATTGGAGAGAAGGGGAAGCAAACCTTGGCAGACCCTCCAGGATTAGATGGTTGCTGGAAGAGAGAGAAGCAGGGAGAGAAACTCCCATTGCTCAGGATTTTGGAAAAATGGGGAAGGATGGTGGACCAGCTTTCTGAAGGGGAGACAAGGAGGCAGCTTCCAGGAGTGGGATGTCTTGTGCTCATTGGGAGAGCCTCACTAGAGCTCCTCCCAGCTTGAATGAAGCATCAGCTAATGTCTAATCTCTAACATTCATTAATCTCTCCAGGCTTTGTTCCCACCCTCTGTTTCTCCTGTGAATTAAAATAAATGAACAATGCTATTTTCTGGCCACTTGCTTACAGAATTTTCATGTGGCCATGGAAAGAGAATGAGGTGGGGAGTGGGAAGGATAGGAGACTCACTATTGACAAGGATGCTAGAAACAGAGTTAATAGCATATCATGTGTGAGCAGGGTTAAGGACAGATGAGGACAGAGAGGACAGACAGGGATCTGAAGCCAGTGCCAGCCATCTGGGCTCTAGCCCCAGATGCTTGTCATTCCAGCTAGGCTAGTGATGACACCAGAGGTGAGAAATAATTCCCTTCCACTGTTGTGTGTGTAACAGTGATATCTAGCTGCCTTTCTTCTCCACCTTCCTCATTTTTGCCTGTGGGACTGTGCCTCTCATTTTTATCACCAATAGGGCATAATCTGGAGTCCCAGGGGAATAAGGAACTTCAGTTGAGGGATTATCCAGACCACATTGGCCTGAGCCGATGTGTGGGGAATTATCTCAATTTTTGGTTGATGTGGGCCTGAGCAGCCCACAGTGGGAAGAACTATTTCTCAGGCAGCTGGTCCTGGTTTATATAAAAATGGTAATTACAGTGAGTCAGGGGGAGAGGCAGTAAGAGACGCTCCTCTGAGCTTCTTCTCCAGGTGCCTGCCCTGATGTTCCCTCAGTAACAGATGGCTTCCTAAAAGTGTGAGCTGAAATAGGCCATTTGCTCCCCCAAGTTCATGGTATTTATCACAGAAACAGAAAAGTAGGCTAAGACACAGCAAAGAACTGTTGGGTCTACACACTCCTCTCTATTGAGAAGATAATTTTCTGTGTATTTGTTTACTTTCTTTGGGTTCTTATGTCTACCATCATTCACTACCACAATCCCTTCCAACACCCCAACACCAAGTAGGAGAGACAGAAAGTTAGTGTGAAAAGTGTTTGTTTCCTTCTATAGGCTACTTCCTTCTGAATAGGTACAAAATTCCTTGGGGCAAGTCCCGTCTTCATAGTCAGGGTATCCAACAGTCCAGCAAACCAGCAACAGCAAATAAAACAGCAGTGGGAGAAGGGGGCAGCAGCAGAGAGAGCAGCAAACCCCACAAACCCTCTTCAGGATCTCCCATTTATAGCCTCTCAACAGTTCCCAGATTTAAACTATCTGCAGCTGGCATAAATCATGCCCCTCCCAGAGCACAAGACACATTATAGTTACCTACTGTGGACAGTCTGAAGCAGCCTCCATATCCCACACCTGGGATTAAAACAAAAACATAGTTACATAGCATAACTGGGTTTTAAAAGAAACCAAAGTTCTCAGGACACAATCTTTAAGTTAAAAGGCATTACACTGATAATAAAGAGTTTATAAGGAGGAGACTAGAGACTAAAGATAAGGAAGAGACATCATTCTATCCCCTTCTAGCACTGTTGCTATTTGGTCTTTTATCACAAATTTTACAGTTTTTTGTTTGTTTGGTGTGTGTGTCCATCCATCCATTCACGTTATCTGTAATAAATGTGTGGTTTCCAATCCTACTGAACAATTTGGTATCTGGATTTCTTGAAGCCAGCCCCCACTGTCCATTCTTGTCTACTTTTGTTGAATATGCTCCCCCAAATCAAAGAACTTGTTCTTGCTTTAAGCCCATGGACTTCAGAATGAAGAGTTAAAATAAAAGTAAGAAGGCACAAATATTTGAAACTACTAAAGGTTCAGTTGTGCTCCAGATAGGACAATTTTGGGAGCCAAGCATTTATTTATTTAAAGAAATCATTTTTTATTTCATGTGTATGAGTGTTTTGCCTGACTGTATGTATCCATGCCTGCCTGGCACCTGAGGAATACTTAAGCATAGATCAGCCACTCTGGAACTGGAGTTAGAGGTGGTTATGAGCCATCCATCAAGTTGAAGCTGAGAATTGAACCCAGGTCTTCTGCAAGAACAGCCAGTGTTCTTAACAGCTGAGCCATTGCCCTGGTTTCCAGAGCCAAGCAATTCTTGGAGATGTCAGCACCTCATTGGAAAGTGGCCACTGTGTATCAATTACACACCAAAGGCTCAGAGAACACAGAAGAGAGGTCTCTGCCTACATCCTGCTTGAAAACTTCAGAACTTCAGGTCCAGGAGAAGGGCTTTGCAGAGACAACTGAAAAAAAAAAAAAGATAAGATGTTGATATCAGCTCCCCAAGGACTGTCACCGTTGACAGGGATGGATTAGCAAAGAACCAGAGTGTTAACTAACAAGGCCTGTTTTCCCCATGCACAATATACTTGAATTGCTGAAGACAATTTGCAAGAAGAAAGCCCATTCACGTCAGCCAAGCTGGAGATGGGAAACTCAAGGCTCAACCTGACCTCCCCAAGGACAGGAATTGGAAATATTTATGTGGGAATATTTGTGGGAAAAGGTGATGGGAAGGTGACCAAGACCAACTGAAATGGATTAAGTCTAAGGAGCAGTCAGGGAGTAGAAGCATGGATAGAGGATGGGTCTAGGCGTGGTAGTTTGGATGGGGATGGCCCCCATAGGCTCAGATATTTGAATCCTTGGTCTCCAGTTGGTGGAACTGTTTTGGAAACATTAGGAGGTGTGGCTTGTTGGAGGTGGTGTGTCACCGGCCTGGGATTTGAGGCTTCAGAAGCCTCCACTCCTCCCAGTTCTTTCTCTTCCTCTCACTTGTGAATCAAGAAGTGAGGTCTAAGCTGTTCTTGCCACCTCACTTTTGTTCCTTTGTCATGAACTCTAACCCTCTGAAACGTTAAACCCATGAATGCTGTTGTTTATACTTTGTCTTGGTCATGGTGTTTTGTCCCAGCAACAGAAAAATAGCTAAGACAGAGGGCAAGAAAGTAGGAGTCAGTATGCTCAGGAAACATTCAGAAAGTACGAGCAGGTAGTTTCTTTATACCACTCAGGAGATTTGGGGTGCCAAATAATCCTCCAGCTGCCTGCAAAGTGGGGGCACCAATGATCCTAGAAGACTAATCCTTGTTGCTAGACAAATAATAAAATGGGAGATTTTATATTAACAGTGAGAGTTCCTGCTTGTAAAATATACTGGTAGCATTTCACAATAAATCCTGAGCAAACAGAAGATGAAAACGAGGCATCAAACAACCCAAGGAGCAAGCAGCCCAGAGCAAGTACATGGGCATTGCCTTTAAAGGGGCCGGAGTATCAAAACACTGAGACAGCGCAGGCATTTCCTCCGTTTATGGGCTGTAGCTTAGGGCCTTTCTGGTGATCCTGCTTGAACGGATTTCTACTGTACCAATTGTAACAATTGTACAATACTGAAACAATTGTAACTCTACACACTCCTCCTTTGATTTGCTAGCAGGTGATCTAAAAAAGCCATGTGATTAATAACTACATGGGGAAAAAAGTCTCAAGGAGGACTGAGGCAAGCAAATGGGATATTTTAGTAATTTGGGGCTCGGTTTGGTTCACACAATCCCCATCTTTTAATGCATTCAGAAGCCCAGGCTCTTTACCGACACATAACACCTCTCTCCGGAACAATGCATCCATAACTTCAGATGCCTACTCACAACAGGCTACATGTATGCCCCTCTCTGAATGTTAGGATAAGTTTGTTTTCCCCTGACAATCATCGACTGTGGTCAAATTCCATTTACTCACAACCTCCTTGTAGAAGAGAAAGGCTTGAACTGCTTTTGGGGTACACACACAATCGCATAAAACTGTCGCAAGAAAATGTTTGGGGAGACTCTCTATTGAAAACCTTATCCCTCTGCATAGTTGGGCATGCATATGATCAAAGTCAGATGCATTCTGGAAAGAGAACAAACCATAAAAGCAGAGAGCCACCCTCTTCATGACCCTTAGTAATCACTCTCCTCTTTCTCCTGAATTCCCAGAAGAGGAAGCTCCACACAACAGCCAGGCCCCTTCAGTTTGAGCGTCTCCACCCTTGTTTCCCATGGCTCACTTGCAGTGTGTTCTCACCTGCTCTATACCGTTGCTTTGAATACAATTTACTGTTGCTTTTGTGAGTCTGTGTGGGCCTCGATGTCAGCTCTCTGAATAAGGGTCCAAGAACCTGGAAGCACCTGGACCAGATGCTGACTCCTAGGACCAGGACCACAGTCCAAGAATGGTTGAACAGGCAGCTCCTTGGGGTTGTCCTGGAAGATGTATTTGGTGTGAGGTTGTGGCAGTCTCCAAACTGTGGCTCATGTTTGTTGTTAGGAGATCATTGTCATGGCCTCCCAACTCTACTCACCTTTGGGGGAACATTGAAACAAGAAACTCCATTCTAATCCATTCCTTTTACATTTCGCCTTTTTAAGCACCCCTGATTGACCACCGAATAGCCAGATTTGCATTGTTATGTTGCAGGACAGACGTGCCTCGTACTTTGATCTGCTCTCACCTGGTTGAAAGGGGAATGAGCAGTGGTCATGAGCCCTGTCAACCCCTTGAAGCCACATGCGAGCAACAAAGGTGTTCCAGGCAGCTGTCAGGCTTCCTGTATGTCACTGTAAAGCTCCAGTCTTTTGTGTCCCCAGCCAGCACTGTGTGTTTAGGAGTTGTATTTCTACAGAATCTTTGCAGCCAGTGAGTAAAAGCTTTAAGACTCAATACTAACAGAGTAAAAGAATTTAGTTTTTATTAAAAACAAGCAAACAACAAAAAACAACTTTTTTTTTTTTTGGCCAGGTGTGGTAGTGCACACCTTTACTCCCCACAGAAGCAGGGTCAGGTAGATCTCTGTGAGTTCAAGGATAGCCTAGTGCAGGGAGTCTTATTGGAAGAAGGGGGAGATAGAAAGACCTGAAGGGGACAGGAGCTCCACAAGACGACCAACAAATCAACAAATCGGGGCCCGTGTGGGGGCCTGTGGAGACTGATGCACCAACCAAGGGCCATGCATGAAGAGAACCTAGACCCCCTTTCTTAAAAAACAAAACACGAAAGTTCTTTATAATCACACTGATTTCTTGTGAATGATCAGTGCGTGTAGCATTCCCCTCCTTGTTATGGATGTTCTGTGTGTGGCTAACACTCGTACTGTCACAATTGACCAAAACTGCCAGGAAAAGCTTGCACCAGACATAGCAGAGCCCTAGGAATCTTACACACTCACATCAAGGCCAAATTGTGTGTCTTTCAGGCTTTCTGGGGTGCTCAGTGCATTCTAGATCAAGAAAACAATTTTAGAATTTGTTACACCTAACAGAGGTTTGAGGTAGGTACTCAGAGAAGAAAAAAGAAAAACAAACAAAATAAAACCCCAAACAAACAAACAAACAAACAACAAAAACAAAGACAGCAAACTTTATTTTGTTTTCTTCTTAAGCTTGAATGCTTAAATCACAAATAGGATAGAATCCTTGTTTTCTAGGCTACCTACTTAAAGGTGAAGGGAAATACAGAAATCAATGAATCAAGAAAGGTGAAGGAAGAATGCACAGTTTTCTATTACAAGCACATAAATGCTCCAAGAGAACTGTCAATTACCAAAGATCAAATGCCAGCGTAACACCACCGTCCTTCCAAAGTCAGGGCTCAACTTCTAGAAAAGCCTTACTTTCTTTTTCTCTTTCTTTTTTTATTCTATTTTCTTCAGAAAAAATTTTTGAACTTTCTCGTTCTTTCATTTCTCCGGTTACTAAGTTTACCTTAATGCCTGCAGCACCCATATTCTTATATTCCCTAATTTTCTTTATTGAAAGATGTGTATTATTTCCTTTCCAGCAGAGATCTGAACTGCTCGTGGATGTTTGAGGCATTAAGCAAAGGCAACCAACTTCACCTCAAGTCATGTCACAGCACGTTAAATGCATGGACAGTATTTTGTTCATCGAAAGACACAGCTACAGCTGATCGGTCATGGTGCATGCCTTTAATCCCAGCACTAGGATGTAGAGGCAAGTGGATGTCTGTGAGTTCCAGGTGAGCTTGGTTTACAGATCGAGTTCCAGGACAATCAAGGCAACACAGGGAAACACTGTCGCCAACAAACAAACAATATCTGGACTTGACATCTCAGAGGTTGTTAAATTACCGAGGCAGACTCAAGGTCTTTACTTTAAAGTGTATTGGTCACCAACAAGACTTTTACAAAACAAACAAAAACTTAATTTACCAGGAGGATAAGCAGCAGGTGATGAAAGACCCAATTTTCAAAGTCTGCCACACTGACAATTGGGCAAAGGGAGGGGTATGACAGTCAGTTAAGTAAGAACACATAAAGGGGGTTAAGTCTCCAAAAGCAAGAAACCAGGCAGATGAAGTGTAGAGGGCCTGTGGTTTAGTTAAGGTTCAACCTATACAGGAAGCGTTCATGTCGTTTCCTAGATAACCAGCAGGTGGAAGCAGAGCACAATGCATATTAGGACCTTGTCCAGAGCCCTGGAAAGGCACCATTGGAACCCAGTTTACTAGGAATCTACTTACCATTTTTTACTGTGTTTTGTTTTGTTGCTTTGTTTTTTTTTTTTTTTTTTTTTTTTTTTTTTTTTTTTTTTTTTTTTTTTTTT
>REGO01000489.1:64754-76851 GCA_010120015.1 Rhombomys opimus | reverse complement strand
CCTGGACAAGTGCTTCAAGTGTGACTGTGAGAGAGGGCATTGAGTGATAGACAAGGATTCCAATGAGGTCTTCAGGCACCTAGGTAAAGAACAAGAAATAAGTTATGGTGCATTGTGTTGGAGGACATTAGTAAGGTTGACGCTGAGACAGGGGAACAAATATGCAAAAGCAATCTATGCTTATGCTGAAGGTCAGCCTTTAGGGTACAGCCTGTTGGTGTTTGCTATTATCATTGTCTCCTACGTTATTGTGCTATTAGCTGGATAGTCTCAAGACACAGATGCACATCTCCCCATCCTTATTCTGTCAAACAGAGAACTAAAGCTTGCCACATTATGGGAACAGGGCATAATCAGATAGGACCATCACAGATTGTTTCTGCCAACATCTTGCCATGTGTCCAACAGGGTTCATCACTGTCACAATGTCTAGGACAATCTCTATTCCTGATTTCAGTGCTATTTCCTTGGAAGTGATGAAATCTATCCCAGCAACACCCAATTCCCACATATAAAGTCCCAACCTGTGTTTGAATCATGCATCCCTTCAAGGGGAACAAAAGACTGACAGAGAAGTCAATAGAGGAACAAACTGGTTCCTGTTCAGACAGCTTTGTCCTGAGCTCCCTCTGCACTTGTGCAGGTGTGGCTCCTCCCCAGCTCAGGGCCTTCTGTTATGTTCTGTTCATTTCCAGTAACTTAGACAGGATCCCACAGGGAACACCCAAAAATCACCCACTGCCTCTTAACCAATGATGCAACTCACATACCTGCAACACAGCTCTCTGCAAATCTATCTAGCTCAAACTCAGTTAAATAAAAGGGGAACTTTAGAGAGCTCAATTAAGATAATAAAAATCTACACTTTGATAGTTTCATGAGTCTGTCACTGTAAAATCCAATGTGGCTGGCAGAACTCAGGTGCTCAGTAATGCTCAAAGTCATGGAAAGGGTTTGCTGACATGGCAGAACCATCTCCCCATCATGCCTTACCTGCACAACTGTTTCATGTTGTCAGTGGAAAAGTAGACACCATTCAGGTAGAGATGCTGGAGACAGTTGAGTTTGCAAAACTGAGTAAGGAACTTGTAAAGACACTTATCTAGGGCTTCCCTGTCCATGACCAAGTCATTGAGACTTAGATGGAATTTGTGGAGGTTTCTCATCTGGCCGAGGAAAGGTGCAAAATGACCTAAGAAGGACAGGACCTTGCAGGTAAACAGTTCCAATTCTTCGATGTAGTGTGGTTGAAAAATGTCTAGAACCTCCCTGATGGTCTCCACAGGGAAGTCAGAGATCTCCATCTTTACACAGCAAAGCTGCACAGAGCTCCTTCTCTGCTGGGCCCACTGCAACAAGCATGTTTGGTGTTCTTGCAGATGGAAGCAGAGGCTCAGGTCAGTGACCACCTTCAAAGGCTGCCTCAGGGCATGTCTATGAAGGGACTTTACTAGTTGTTTCTCTCTTCCAGAATCTTCTGAGTGGGCTCCATTCTCTCTTCCAGCCCACACATCCCAAAAATCCTGGTGAACATTCCTTAAGTCCAGCACTTGAATCTTCTGCCTTGTGTGAGAAGAAAAGGTGAAATTTCATAATGTTAACCAGGAACCTACTTGGAGGCAGTTTATACCCCACTATTCTAATGTCAGTTCTATTATAGTACCTCACACCTGCCAGGCAAGGACGCTTTGCTTGAGCTACATCTGGAGACCTGCCCTGCTTCCCTCCACTCAGCTGGTGTGGACTCCTCTCTTTCACATCTACGACAGACAGGGAAAGGCTCATCCTACTAGGGCCTCATCTTCTCTGAGCTGTTCTCCATTCCTAACATTCATTTATCACTGCTCTCAATCTGAACACTAGTTGCACAGACCTCCAATTCCATGACATCAGAAGCCTCCATCCACTTTGACCCCATTCTCCCTGACCACACCTGTGTCTTACCACTAGCCCAGTGATTCCACTTCTAGCCTCCTTGTGCCTTGCTTACCTGGGATGTTCGTTCTGGGTCAGCAGCATGTCTATGCCATCCAGCACAGCTTGCAAAGTCTCCACTTCAGGGGTCTTCATCAGTACTCCCACAGGGAGGCAGGGAAATGGCCAGGCTGCCACCATTGCCTTCAATATCATTGTGTGTCTGCCTTTGAAGGCCTCCTCAAACAGTGGTGGGAAGAGCATAATGGGCATGCAGTCCAGAGCAGAGATGGCCAAGGCTTCATTCCTCAGCAGTCCCTGCATGGCCAGCTGCTCGAGTGTAGGAGGGTTGTAGATGCTCATCCTGATAGATTTTCAGTTGGAAGGGACCTGTGAAGCATTTAGGAGACATAGTTTCAGCCTAAGTTCTGAAAATTCCTATTTCTCACACATCACAGGAACCCAAGGACTAGAGTCCATGATCTGGCAATAATGGAGAACTCATACTGCCCAGTTATCCAATCTGGTGGTCTCTAAGCCATACTTCCATCACTCTCAGCATGTAGATTATCTTATTAGTGCCCACAGAGGAACACATTAACCATTGTCCCAACAGTTACCCACACCTGCTCCTCTGAATCTCATGCCTAATCAGAGCAATGTTTATGCAGGAGCATGCAATCAGAGCAGACAGCTGTTACAGGAAAAAGACACTGAATAAATTTCTAGGACCTCAAGGACATGTAGTGCTGAGGTCACAGGGCCAGCCCATCCTGATTGTCATTTCAAGATACTGATACCTCTTTGGAAAGACTGAGGTGAATCTATAAGACCCTGTCTGCATGTACTACTTCTCATTGTGTTGGAGACCAGCTAGGGCTTACAGGGCTACATCATATTTATCTGAGGAACTATGGTAAATGGTCTCTAATTTGTGGCCACCTGGTTATACTGTCATACCATGTCAGAAATTCAAAATCAAATTGAGAGATGTAACTATCACAAAAGCAACTGGAAAGCCATGCTTCTGAATGACAGCATGTGCAAAATGTGAGTTTTGGATGAGAAGCCAAGTGGACAGAGGCTACAAGGAGATGAATTCCCCATGTGCAGTTGGGGTGCAGAAGAAGAAAAGAAATGAGAAAAATCATCAATATTCTTTGTTTTCTTTACAATTTTAAATAAGGTATTGTCTGCAAAGGAGTCTTGAGTGGTATTGTTTACCTTTCCAAACCTGAATGAAACTCATTATTGTAGCCCAAGCTTGTGCCTACTCACTTTGTTCCAGCTTTGAAAAGGAACATTGGGATGTTCCCCCACATACACCACCACTATGCCTGACCTCTATATTCTGCTTTAAAACACTGCATAGATGGCACATAACCTTGTAGGAACCTATAATCCCAGCTCTTTAGAGCAAGAATCAGAAGGAATCCATGTCAGCCTAACCTATATAGTGTATTTCAGCCTAGTCCAGGTTAGGTGAAATGAAGAGAAATAAGATTTTAAATGTCAGACTGATGCAGTGGGATATGCAGGTAAGCCCAGTCCTGTGGGAGGCAGAGGAAGGTAGTTCTCTGTGATTTGGAAGCCACCCTTGTCTGCAAAGTTAGTTCAGGACAGCCAAGGCTACACAGAGAAACCTGTGTCTTAATAAACAAAACAGCAACAACAAAACAAAAACAAAAAAGTATTTTAACTGCCTTCATTGAAATTGTTCCATAGTGGGGTTTGTTCCTACCACACAAGTGTTCTACCATTCAGTCACATTCCCAGGTCATCTATTTTATTCTGTTTAATTTTATGTAGAGATAAGTTGTCTTTATGCAGCCAGTTCTAGCCTGGAGTGAGATCTCTTGTGCTCAGGACATTAATTCTCGTTTCCAGATGAGCCTGCTGTATGCTGCATTACTATCATTCCTCATACATACACACATCTATGCACACACATGGATAAGTGTGTGTGTGTGTGTATCTTAGTTTTATACAATCTCAATCAAGTAGACAAGGCTGAGCAACCACTTTTCTATAGTCTTCGTTCTCAGTGCAGCTGGAACAGGGGTTTTTGCATGAAGCCATCCCCAGCACTCTTTGTAGAGGACAATGAAGAGAAAAAAATTTCAGTTCATTTAACTGCAAAACCATAATCTGTGAAAAATAGTTTAAGATACTGCAAAGGCTTAAACTATTTTCTAATTTAACAACCTAACTGAAATTCCAGAATGAGATTAGAACTGTGGTCAGAGGCAGAAAGATAAGAGTTCAACGCAAGCCTTGGTTATTTGAGACCCTGTCTCTAAAAACTCAACAGAACAAAGAAACTGACATGTAAATTCCCATGTAATGACTATTTCTCATTAAAACCAAAATATACCAAAAATTCTAAATTGGAAATGTAACTGTAGTTTGATGGTGATAAGGCTAGCCCAGCATGTAAGAGGCCTCTGGATGGAGGTGAGTGACTTACCAGATATGAAAACTGGTCACAAGGCTCCTGTTCCCAGCTAGGTCAGGCAGTGACTGCAGGCTCCAGGACTCTGATGTTCTACCATGGCTCCTCTACTGCTTTTATACACCTACTTCCTTGCCCCTCCCCATGTCGCCCCACCTCCCTTCCACAAGCTTCTGAGTGGTCCAATGAGTCTCCACCCACTTCATCCTATGGAGATTGAGTTTTCTTGTTTTGTTGATTGAATCAGACTGTAGATTGTTTGGAATCAAAAACACTGAACTACAAAGTCAAGATTCTGCTGGGTGTGTTGACACATGTCTTTAATCCCTGCCCTTTGGAGGCAGAGGCAGGCAGATCTTGATGAGTTCAAGGCTATCCTGGTGGACAAAGCCAGGGCCAGGATGGCATGGCTACTCACAGTAAAAACAAGTCTAGAAAAAAAAAATAAACAAGCAAAAAAACCAAAATTAACTAACTGACAAACAGTGATATTTCCATTACTTGTTTGCTTGATTGACTCATTTTGTATGAGCATCTGCATGTACTTATTTATGTATGTGATATTCAAGTGTGCGGTGTTAGTGTCTGTGTGTATATTTGTTTCACTCTGGGTTTCATTGTGTATGTTTATACTTGAGTAAGTAGTGTGTTTTATGTTAGCCAAAGATCACAGAATGAAATTTTTGTTTTTTAACAACAACAATAAAATGAAAAACAAACAAACAAGACACCCACATGAATACAATGCAGATGTGAGAGGGCTGAGTTAGGCAGGAACAAACTCTAGTTCTAGAAGTTATCAAGATTTGTTGGGATGATGCCTTTATCAAGGAGTTTTGAACCATCATCGGCAAGATCAATACTTTCTCTCAAAGTGTGAAGCAAAGCGTTATGAGATGAAAGTCAAACAAACAATAAAGCTTTATTAATACACCTGTGTGATCCCAGCACGTGGTGCACACCTTTCATTTCCAGAAGCAAAGGCAGGATCTCTGTGGGTTTCATGCCAGCCTGATCCACACAGTGATATCATATTTCTTTAGCCATGCCTAGTGGTGCTTGCCTTTACTCCCAGTAGTTTGGAGGCAGAGGCAGGTATATCCCTGTGAGTTTGTGGCCAGCCTGGTTTACAGAGAGAATTTTCCAGGACAGCCAGAGGGCAGTGAAACCTTGCCTGGGGTAAGAGGAGCTTTAGGTAAACACCTGTGTAATCCCAGCCTGTGGGATATACCTTTGAATTTTGCATTCCAAAAGCAGAGGCAGGAGGATCTCTGTGAGTTTCAGGACAGCCTGATTCACACAGTTAGAACCTGTCAAATAACAACATTAAATTCCAAACAGAAATCACCTGTGCCTTTCTTGAGGAAAACAGTAGAAACCCCAGTGCATCAAATGGCCTCTTAGCATTCCCTTAATCAGCAGCCCCAAGAAGGCTCAGGAATTAAAGGAACTTGCTCCAAGCCTCAAGACTCCAGTTTGATTTCTGGAACCCAGGCAGAGAACAGACATCTGAAATGTTTCCTCTAACCTCCACATGTGTGGCATTGCAAATGGCCCACCCGCCAATAATTAGAAATCAAATAATGCCAGGAAGTTGGTTCATGCCTTTAATTCTAGCACTTAAGAGGCAGAGGCAGGCAAATCTCTGTGAATTGGAGGTCAGCCTGGTCTACATAGCAGTTTCCAGGACAGTAAGAGCTGCATAACAGTCTGCTTAAGAACACAAACAAACAAAACAAAATTCAAATAGCTTTTGTGGATGTGTTCTCTTTTTCTAAAATATGTGTCCTGGGGAATCAAACTTATATCATGCTTTGCAGCATGTTCTTTCATCTGCTCAGCACATGTTGGCCTGTTCAGTTTCTTTAAAGAAAAACATAACAACTATCTGGGACTCTGCTGCCTGCCTTTGGATCCCTTTCTGCTGGCCAGGCTTCCTTGTCCGCCCTCAGTGGGAGAAGATGTGCTTAGTCCTGCTGTGACTTGAAGTGTCAGGATGGGTTGGTACCAGTTAGGGGCCTCTTCATCTGTGTCTCTTTTGTTCTATCTCTCTGCAACCTGGCTCTGCACAACTGTCCCTATAAAACTGCCTCTGAATTCCATGAACTGAACTGTCATGAACTCATGTCCACTGTACTGCCTCTCAAATCACTGAATCAATCCTCCTGCCTGAACTGAAACTCTGAGATCTGCATGCCTCTGTCTTCTAGGTGTTGGGATTAAAGGCTTGTACTGCCCTGCCTAGACTTAAGCTTTTCTTTATCTGAAATTTGCTCTAAACCAGGCTAGCCTTAAATTCAGATTTGCTTGCCTTTGTCTTCTGGGATTAAAGGCATGTCTGTATTCCAGCCAGAATAGTCATGTTGCTAGATTAAAATTCCTCTACACAAAGTAAAGTAGACATAACCACTGTGTGATAGGCCTGTCCATGGCTACCTCACAGGTACAAGAGGAATGAGGCTGGGATTGTGGGGAATTGAATGGAGGGAAGTGAGACTGGATGGCAGTTACCTCTCTGGCAAAGAGTCTTTTCCAAGGATCATGAGGCCTAGGATTGGATGCTGGACATAGGGAAAAAGCAAGCATTTGAAGGGAAAGTTAGGCCAGGTGGTGGGGGTGCATGCTTTTAATTCCAGCATTCAGGAGGTAGACGTAAGCTGATCTCTGTGAGGGTGAAGCCAGCCTGGTATACAGTGTTTTCTAAAACAGCCATTGCCACACACAGAGAAACTCTGTCTCAGAAAACACAAAATAACAAAACCAAAAACAAGCAAATGAGTGGAATGGAAAACTGATGTGCAGGATGTGAATGAGAAGTAGATGGTAAGATGTGTCTTGTCTTATCACCATTTCCCCCATAGAGGATACAAACTCAGATTGGTCAACTTAGGGATTATACATCACGACTTTCAGAGCATATGGGCTTTTATCCATGAGGGCAGCTGCCCATAACAGGTCATGTAGAGGAATTTTATTTCAGAACTTGGCTGTTTTGGAAAGAGATCACTTCCAAAGACCTTCTATGTCTGTGTGATCTGGCTGGAATACAAACACAACTTTAACCTAGGAAACAGAGGCAAACAGATCTGAGTTCAAGGCTAGCCTAGTATAGAGCTAGTTTCTCAGGTAGAGAAAAAGCTTAGGTCCAGGCATGGCGGTACACACCTTTAATCCCAAACAATGAATGGAAAGATAGTTTTTAGAAGGAAGCATCCATCTTTGAAAGTGATGTATAATTAAATGGCAAAATAAGTGACAAATCAGAGAAGATTTGGCAGAATAGGATATGCCCAACTCAAACACGGAGAGAAAGGAAGCTACTTAATGGACAGTGCAGTAAAAGGGAGGAGGCAGTTTTACCAGGAGAGTTTTACAGAGACAGGTTGAATGAGAGAACAAGCTAGACACAGGTGAAGACAGAATGAGCCAGAGAGTGATAAGGAGCCGGAAGTTAAGAAAGATTGCTGGAGTTAGTTTGAGGCTAAGCAGAGTAATTCAGAGGCTGAAAGAAAAGCCAGATTCAATAATTCAGCCGGGGAGATCTGTTTGAGCTAGAACATCTGAGTTGAACCAGCTAGCTATGAGCTCAGAAAGAAGTAAGAAGGGTGAGCTTATTAAGCAGAAAGTCACAGAGGTGGAAAACATTCCAGGCCTAGGTTAGATTCCATGGAGGATAGAAGCTTCCAGGAGTAGGCCTAGGTTAGCAGACAGAGGCGGGAAGCCTCTGAGATAACAATTGAAAGAGGCAAATAAAAGTTCCTTTTGCAAGCATGTCTGTTGGCATTGTCCTTATTCAGGAACTGTGTAGGCAACCACATTGTTATGATTGTTATGATTGACACTTCTCTGTCATCTCTAGGAGACACAGTACAACAGCAGATTTCCTGGTCCTCTGGCTCTAACAGTCTTCTGCCCCCCATTCTGTGATGTTCCCTAAGGATTGTGTGAGTAGTTGTATTATAGGTGTATCTACTGGGCCTGGGCACCACGCAATCAGTTGTTCTCCGCATTTTGACCAGTTGTGATTTCTGTAATAGCCTCCTGTTGCAAAGAAGCTTGTTTGGTAAGGGTTGGGAGCTACACATGCCTGTGGATATAAGGTCAGATATTTACAATGCAGTTAGGGATTGTGATGGTTTAGTAAAGCAGGGGCAGCAGGTTCTCCTCTAAGATCCATGACCTCACTAGTCCCAGATATTGTGTTAAAATTCTAGAACTAGGCATGATTTCCTTCCTATTTGTAGAGCTGTTGGTTGCCACCAGAGCGTGTGCCACTATTGCACCTTTAGAGATGTCTTGCCATGCTGGTAATTCTTATGGTTCATAAGCTTCACAGGTGGGTAGGGCTGTTTGTTACTGCCTTCCTTGGTAGCTTTCACAGAACATTCCAAGACTATGAAAGTCCTCAGGGAGGAATCTTTCAGTTCACGTACAGCTTGGTTCCTCCACGTCCTATGACTGAAGTAGATGGTGTCTTCAGCAACAGAAAGTCGTTTTCACCCTCTGGGAGGCAGCCAGGGCAACAGCAATGGCTTATATTGTTTGGGGAGTCTCTTGGACTCCCGTGTCCAGCAACACAAAAATGGCTTTCTCACGACTGATACGGGGCGTTTTATTAGATACTCTGTGTCACTTGAGGGAGCATTGTCACCCCAAGTGGTATAACTTTGTTCAAACTAAATGTATATATGTATACATATATGCTTATATTAGGTAAATAAAAAATGTTTCTTTACAGCTTTTTCAAACATCCAGAGTGTTAATTTTTGCTCTTCCTTTCCTGTCCTGTACTGACCTCCCTCTGTTCTCTCCATTTAACCTTGTTTTTCATCTCCCCTTCATATCTCTTGTATGTTGTTATTTCCATACATAGAACCACTCCTCAAACCCTCCCTTCCCTCGCATGATCCCTTTATTCTTCCTTGGTTTCTGAGATTACTCACATCTGAAGATTTGGAGATAGTAACCACAGATAAGAGAACATGCAGTGTTTGTTTTTCTGTACCGTAATCACATTATTCAACCTAATTTCTTCTAGTTCCGTCCATTATTCATTTACCTAAAATTTTCTTTCTTTCTTTTTAGTGGGGAGTTTCAAGACAGGGTTACTCTGTGAAATAGCCCTGACTGTCCTGGACTAGCTTTGTAGACAGGATGGCCTCAATCTCATAGAGATCAGACTCCCAAGTGCTGGGATTTAAGGAATGTGCCATGCCTGGCTTCAATAAACTTTTTTCTCAATGTTTTTTTCACTTTAATATTTTTTTCACACATTCACTTTCCCAAATGCAGACCCCTCCCTCCTTTCCTTTTGGTCTCACCCCCCATCTTTCCCCTTCCCTTCTTCTCAGAAAAAGGGAGGCCCCTCCCAGGCATTCAGAATGTAAGCTGTGGAATGACACATTAAAGTTTTCACTTTCTGTATTCAATGTATTTTATACATGTATCCAGCACCCAAAGCCAAAATCCCATGATGGAAAAACAGAAAAACAATGAGCTTTATATCCTCTTTCATAATTTGTATATGGTAGAAACTAATTATGAACATTTATCTAGTCATTATTATTTTGTAACATAATTTATAATTACTGTATTGCAATCCCAAGTCTCCTCAGACCTTAAGGATATTTCAACTTGCAAACAGCATGGGATTTCACACATTTCACACAAGTTCTAGTGATTTCTTTTGAATAATTTCCTACAGCCAGAATTGCTTGATAAATCAAAATTCATGTCCGTTCAGAGCTTTAGGTACATATCAGTATCAAGAAGCCTTCAGAAAGATCATTATGAAAGAGCAATGTTTCACTTGTCCATATTAATCACAATAATGTAGGTACCGACCAGAAGACCAATGCATATGTGTCCAAGAACAAAGGCACTGGTGGATGAAGACAAAGTGTGTACAATAGTAATAATTGCATTTCATATTTTACACAGCAATGTTCACAATAGACAAGCTGTGGGGTCAGCCCTGGATGTCATCAACAGATGAATGAAATAAAGAACATGTGATGCATACCCACATGCACACACACACACACAGAGACACACAGGAATTTTATTCAGCCTTCTATAAAGTTTTATTCAGTTCCTGTGCTATATTACCACAAAGCAATTAATTGTAGAGTTAAGAATCTAATATTAAAGATACAGAAACATGGAGACAGGTAAACTTACTATGTTTGGCATTCTGCTAGGAGGTGAAGAGAACAAAACAATTTTGTCCCCGGACATCTGCTCAGTGTTGTTGCATTCCTGGGAAGAGATTTCTTTTATAAGAAGGCACTCCTTTCATGCTGGGATTAATTCACATCACCTCTAAGTCCCTCCATTAGCTATAACAGCACCTGTAACGTATTCCTGCCCACTTCCCACAGGCTGTGTGTGTGGAGATGGCTTTCATCTTTGCTGTTGTAGCATAGGTCTTGGAGTGAAATCAGTTTGGCTTTTGAAATAAAGAGCACTTTCACAGCATATGGCGACTCTGGAGCAAAGACGATGCTGGAGGTTGGAGGCATCCATGAGGAGAATCCAGCATTTTTATACATTTTCTAAGGGCCACCTGAAGTGGAAGTTTCTGGTTTCTTTGAAGACTCAGTTTTGTCATATGATGTTTTGCTGCAAGCTGGGCACATGATGGTGTTCTGGAAGCTGGCTTGTGAGAGGGCACAATGTGATGTTTTGCTTTGAGCTATCTTGTCTGAGTGGCATGACTTTGGCCAGCTGATGACATCACTGTGTGAACGTTGAGGAGAGGATTGGCCTTTTGGATTGACGTTGCTGTGCTGCTATTCATGCTTGGACACTTGACTTCACAGAGAGAAACATTCCAGGGAACTTCTCAGGGCAATCCAACTGAGTCTTGTGGCTTTCCCTAACTTGTTGCACCAATTTCTGCTGGTGTTGACCTTTGGACTAGACTGGTAGTCACCCCTAAAGATGCATCAAACCTAATTAGCAGGAAGTAGATAAAAGAGGTCTACAACCCCTTTCCCTACTAATCTCCTATCTAAGGTCAGGGAACGGGGGTTGGGGGAGGGCTTGAAAGGGAGGTATAGGTGTTTAAGAACCCCCCAAAAAGTAGCTTTGGTGAAAAATCTAAGCCTACAGCAACTGACTCCCGTGTTTATCATCTAACCCACAGTAACTGTCAGGACAGTTATAACCACCATTTGTAAAAGACACAACTTTTATTCAAAAAGAGTTAGAGACTTAACTATTGCAAAATAGGCAGCAGAGTATGGATTCTACTTCTGTGGGATTCCAAAGCCTCAAGGAAATGGAATATGTGAGCCCCATACAAGCTTATTTTGAGGGCAACATTATTTGGTGTATTCAAACAATTATGTGACTTATGAACCAAGGGCCAAGAGACAAGTCTGCACTATAAAGGCCACGTACCATCAACCGAGGACCTGAACGGAGAGAATATTAGGTTACTACTCATGAAAGAAGACATCACAAGACTCAAAACATCTTCAGGTTGCTGCCTTCCTCTTCTTTCTCCACAACACAGCTAGCATGTCACTCAGTGGGATACAAAGGGAAACAGGATATGGCACTTTGGTTTCAGGATCTGGGTTTGAGGCTTCTGGATAGAGTCCTGGATAGAAAAATTTGAAATCTTAGCAAAGACATGGTAGATTTGGAATACAAAGCTCTTGGACTGCCTGTCAATGTGAGGTGGGGAAGAGAGAGGGTGAGGAGGTTCTCTTTCTGTCTTTATTC
>REGO01000489.1:48407-61724 GCA_010120015.1 Rhombomys opimus | reverse complement strand
TATTACGCACAGCTAAATAAGAATCAGGTTTAGCTGCAGTAGTAATCTCTTGCAGAGAAGTCTTCAAGCCATAGGTATCTGTTAGGAAGAAAGCTATGATGAATGTTTTCTACACACCCTGTTAACATCCACACAGGGAGGAAGCCTTTGCCAGCCATCTATCCTCACCCCAGGGGGAGGCACTTTGCCATTTGCCCATGGTTCTGAGGCTTTGGGGTCCTTGGCATGGCTCTGCCTAGGCCAAACAATAGATAATCACTCAGGACTTGACACAGTAAGGGCTCCTCATGCACCTCACGCTACATGTTGAATTTCTGAGTAAGTCTTTTGGAATTTTTTTACTATATAACAAGAGTTTGTTCTCATAATTTAGGCAGGAGAGTATTTTAATTAGCATAAATTAATTGTATAAAATAATGGGTTTCACTGAGACATTTTATACAAGCATATAACCTATCATTTTCCCTGGTTACTTAAATGTGTATCCGGAGATGAAGTCAACAGGCTGTAGCCTGTGAGCCAACCACCCAGTTTTTCACACAATACATGTTTGGAACACAGTGAAACAAGAACATTCATTTACTGATATCTTTCGTATGTCTGCTTTCACAGTGCTGTGAGAATAGCTGACATGAAGAGTCGTGACAGAGAACATATTGCCTTCAAAACAGAAAATACTCACAACCTGGCCCTTTAAGAGAAAGCCTGTGTATTCCTTACCCACAAGTCTGAGCAAATTCTGAGACTACAAACACATTTTTCCATACTTTCATTGTGTAATAGCTATCCAAATATTTCAGAGTCTTTTCTTATTGATCACACACCTGGAAAGCTCAAAGTGACAAGGCAGCAGTGCCAGCATCCATCTCAGGAAAGGGCAGAGGGGCACCAGGAAGAAGCACTCCCTCTACTCTAAGAACAAGAACCTCTGGCCAAAACACTTAAGGAGTGAGGACAGAGACAGATTCACCAACGACATCACTGGGGGTGGTAGATCAGTCCTCCCTTCTCCTGTTGTCTAGTGGCTACAGTTCAGGGTTACTTGGTTCTCTGTCTCTGGCCTGTGCTGGGAGAGAGAGTACACCATAGTGGAATGGTGGCTGGAAAGCCCAGAGAGAGTGGACCAGGATAAAAGCATGACCAATGACCTGCTTCTGAACCCTAGCTGGACTCATCTCTTAGTATCCCAATTCAGCAGGAACTGGTCAGTGGCTCAACCCATGAAAGAAATTCGTTGGGATATTTGGACCATCCCCGCCTAAAACTTATTACTTAATTTTAGGAAGAGCCTCTGCTACCCTAAAAGGCATCACCATTTTCCCTTGGTGGTAGATAAAGATTACACGGGAGAAATAAAAATTTTGGCTAGTAGTTCACAGGGACCCCTTTTTATTAAACAAGGACAGCGATTGGCCCAGGCCCTTCCCCTACCTTTTGATTCATCTGCCCCTTCATTAAAGCCTCATCAAGGAAGTTCTATACCAGGGTCCTCAGATATCTATTGGATTCAAGAGATCACCCAAAAACGTCCCACTCTCAAACTTGAGCTCAATGGAAAAACTTTTGAGGGCATTCTAGATTCAGGGGCTGACTACACCGTAATCTTACAAAATGCCTGGCCTACATCTTGGCCCCTCCAGCCATCAATGACTCACTTCCAGGGCATAGGTCAATCTACAAACACCCTTCAAAGTTCCCAGCTTTTAACATGGAAAGATGCTGAGGGAAACTCTGGACATGTTAAACCTTTTGTAGTCCCGGGCCTCCCAGTCAATCTCTGGGGGAGAGATATTCTAACTCAGATGGGAGTCTTTATGTTTAGCCCCTTGGAAACAGTGACTCGTCAAATGCTTGATCAAGGATTTATTCCTGGAAAAGGACTGGGCAAAAATAATCAGGGTGCCCCGGATCCTATTGCAGTCACCCCTAAAATGTCCAGGACAGGCCTTGGTTACGACTCCCATTTTTTTCTAAGGGCCATTGCTCCTCCTGCACACCAGGCAGACAAAATAACCTGGAAGAGTGACGTCCCTGTCTGGGTAGATCAATGGCCCCTTCCACAAAATAAATTAACGGCTGCCATGCAGTTAGTGCAGGAACAGCTAATGGCTGGCCACATTGAACCATCTACCTCCCCTTGGAATACTCCCATTTTTGTCATTCAGAAAAAGGGAGGAAAATGGAGATTGCTCCAAGACTTAAGAGAAATAAATAAAACTATGATGCCCCTGGGGGCCCTCCAGCCTGGCCTCCCCTCACCAATAGCTGTGCCTTCGGGCTATGCAAAAATGGTTATAGACCTCAAAGACTGCTTCTTTTCTATACCCTTACACCCAGAAGATTGCAAATGCTTTGCTTTTAGCCTCCCCACTATAAATTCTGTGGGACCATCACCACGTTTCCAATGGAGGGTTTTACCACAGGGAATGGCCAATAGTCCAACCTTGTGTCAAAAATATGTAGCACAAGTCATAGATCCCTCCCGGCTCCTTTACCAAGATTTTTATATCATTCATTATATGGATGATATTTTGCTAGCAGGGCCCAATATGGAACAATTACTAAACGTTAGCCAAAGTCTGATTAGTGGACTCCAAGATTATGGACTTCAAATAGCCCCTGAAAAGATACAGATCCAGCCCCTTTATTTATTTTTGGGTTTTGAATTATTTCCTAACAAAGTCCTAACACAAAAAAATCAGCTCAAAAAAGATTCCCTAAAAACGCTTAATGACTTTCAACGACTTTTGGGAGACATTAATTGGCTGCGACCATATTTAAAGCTAACCACTGGAGAATTAAAACCTCTATTTGATATATTAAAGGGGGACACCGACCCCTCCTCACCAAGGGATCTCACCCCAGAGGCTAAGCTTTCTTTACAAATTGTTGAAAGAGCAATTCAAGATCAAAATATTAAATATTACTTTCCTGCTTCTCCCTTTTGGATACTTATTTTCCCTACAACCTTTTCCCCTACTGGCCTCCTGTGGCAGAAGGGACCATTATTTTGGGTTCATTTACCTGCCTCCCCTTCTAAAGTCTTGCCTACATACCCGTCTTTAGTGGCACAAATTTTAAGATTGGGTCGAGAATATTCCTTTAAATTATTTGGAAAAGATCCTGACACTATTTGTGTCCCTTATACTGCCTCTGAAGTTCAGTGTCTTTTACGGCTTTCTGGTGAGTGGACCGTTAATTGTATTTCCTTTCAAGGAAAAATAGACAATCACTACCCTGCTGATAAGCTGGTCCAATTTTTGTATAAACAGTCCATTGTTTTCCCGGAGCGGACCAAGACATCCCCCATCCCTGGGGCTGTATTGGCCTTTACTGATGGCTCCTCTTCTGGGATTGCAGCCTTTAATATTAATAACAAAATTTTTCAGGCTCAGACTAAATTTACCTCAGCACAACTTGTTGAATTAGCTGCTGTTATTCAGGTTTTTAAAGTTCTTGCTGATCAACCATTTAATCTTTACACCGATAGTGCCTATGTTGTCACTGCGGTTCCCCTTCTTGAGACCGTTCCTTATATTCGCCCTTCTACAAATGCTTCACCTCTTTTTGCCAAACTTCAACAATTAATACTAGCAAGAGATGACCCCTTTTTATAGGACATATTCGGGCACATTCGGGACTCCCCGGACCATTAAGTAAAGGAAATGAACTTGTTGATCGGGCCACTCAAAATATTGCTATAACTGGCACAGTTGCCACTGTGGCCTTGCCCGATCCAGTAACTCAGGCACAAGAGGCTCATTGGTTACATCACTTAAATGCCCAGACCCTTCGACAAATGTTCTCCATCACCTGAGAACAGGCTCGACAGATTGTTCGACAATGTCGAGGTTGTCTGACACTTCTGCCTGAGCCACATTTGGGGGTCAATCCCCGAGGTCTCACCCCCGGAGACCTATGGCAAATGGATGTGACCCACTATCCACCATTTGGCAAGTTAAGATATATACATGTTTCCATAGATACCTTTAGTGGATTTTTATGTGCCTCATTGCAGACCGGGGAGGCCACAAAAAATGTTATTAGTCATATCCTTGCCTGTTCTGCCTTTATGCCCTTACCTAAGATTATTAAAACAGATAATGGGCCTGGTTATACCAGCTCCAGCTTTAAACAGTTTTATGCTCAGCTTAATATTAAACACGTTACAGGCATCCCACACAACCCTCAAGGACAGGGCATTGTGGAAGGAGCACATCAAACCTTAAAAAACATGCTTAATAGATTACAACATTCTGGAGGAATGTTATACCCACTTAAGGGTAATTTTAAGACCTTGTTAAATCATGCTTTGTTTGTCTTAAATTTTTTGACCTATGATAATAATGGAAAATCTGCAGCTGATCGGTTTTGGCACCCTACCATGGCCGATTCCTATGCTCAGGTCTTATGGAAAGACCCTCTAACTTTTAAATGGTCTGGGCCTGACCCAGTACTCATTTGGGGAAAAGGCCATGCTTGCATCTATGACTCCAAAGCTCAAAATGCTAGATGGCTTCCTGAAAGTCTAATTAAATTGGTTGACCCTCCCAGGGAAATCCCTGAGAAAGATTCTCATTGTGCTTAATTACAGAACCATGAACACCCTACAGGCCTCCCTTGTTATATGGTTGGCAACCCGGCTGGTGGTTAAGTGCCCCCTCATCATATACACTTTATAATTTTACATGGGTTATACAAAATCAGGCTGGGGATGTAGTCAACTCCAGCTCCCACATTTGAGCCGAGCCACAATGGCCCAATCTAGAGGTCGACCTTTGCACCCTCACCCTCATTGGGGGACGGCAGAAGTCCTTTACCGTCCAGGATCATCCGCTCCTCAGTTGCAGGCACACCGTCCTATAGTCCCCGGCTGATGCAATGATGTTGAAAGAGCCGACCTACATGGCCAGTTGGCAATCTATGTCTGCCCAGGAAACCACAGAGACAAGAGACTCAATCACAAATGCGGCTGGGCTGAGGATGCCTATTTTTGTGCATCCTGGGGTTGCGAGACTACAGGAGATGAATATTTAAAGCCCTCCTCATCCCTGGATTATATTACTGTTAAAAGAAAAAATCGTTACCCTGGTGCGACCCTAATCATATCCCAGACCAACTAAAACAACAATGTAATGCTGCTAATGCAGCTACAAAAGGATGGTATAATCCCCTCCTGATCCAATTTACTGATCAAGGAAAACAAAAAGATTGGACAGGCCGAGGATATGAATGGGGAATTAGAGTATACATGTATGGAAAAGATATTGGTCTGACGTTTAAGATAAGTTTAACTGAAAACATTCCAAATAGAAGCTCTGCAGCCATCGGGCCTAATAAAATATTACACCAGCCTGCTAAGATCGCCCAAAAGGTTAAGCCCACTATTCTACCCACTAAAGATACATCTTCATTAATTGCTCCCTTTCAACCTACCATCCCTGATGGCCCTCCCTCATCCGCTGATTTCATTATCTCCTTGGTTAATGCTTCCCTTGAAGCTATTCATAATACCAGTCTACCTGAATACCAAGAGTGTTGGATTTGCTTTTCCCCCACAACTCCCTTTTATGAGGGTATTGCCTCCTTTGCAAACCCCATCCCCACTAATGATGCCAATTCCCTTTCATGGGCTGCTGATACGTCAGGAGGCCTCACTCTTAGCATGGTATCAGGCTTGGGACATTGCTTACTAGGACCAAATATGCTTCCCCCCACTTCTTTATAACAAGTTTGCAATCAAACCTCTGTTGTAAATAATTCCTTCACCTATAAAGCTCCTGATAATACTTATTTGGCTTGCTCTCTTGGATTAACTACCTATATAGTTAATTCGGTTTTTCTTACAAAAAGGGATTTTTGTGTAGTTGTTTCCATTCTCCCTCGGCTTTTTTTTTTTTTTAAGATTTATTTATTTACCATGTATACAATATCCTTCTGCATGTGCACCTGCAGGCCAGAAGAAGGCACCAGATCTCACTATAGATGGTTGTGAGCCTCGATATGGTTGCTGGGAACTGAACTCAGGACCTCTGGAAGAGTAGCCAGTGTTCATAACCTCTGAGCCATCTCTCCAGCCCCTCCCTCGGCTTTTTATACATAATTCAGATAATTTTCTAAACTTTTGGGAGAGAAAAACCTATTCATCAAGAACCAAGAGAGAGCCTCTCACAGCAGTTACACTTACTGTCATCCTTGGTCTGAGTGTTGCTGGGGCGGGAACAGGCATTGCTTCTCTTGTTACTTCTCAACAGCATTACGCACAATTAACTGCTGCTGTTGATAAAGATATCCAAGAACTCTGCCAAGGAATGCAAAATCTTAAGGATTCTCCAGCCTCCTTATCAGAAGTGGTTCTCCAGAACCGTCGAGGCTTAGATTTGGTCTTCCTCAAAGAAGGGGGACTGTGTGTAGCTCTCAAGGAGGAATGTTGCTTTTATGTTGATAAGACCGGATTAGTACAAGACAGTCTTGATAGAGTCAAACATAGTTTGGAAGAAAGGAAAAGAAAGAGAGAACAACAAGAATCCTAGTATCAAAATTGGTTCTCTACTTCTCCCTGGATTACTACCCTGCTCCCAAGCCTTTTGGGACCTTTTGTTGGCATTCTCCTACTCCTCTCCTTCGGCCCTTGAGCCTTTAATAGATTAACCAGCTTTATTAAGTCACAGGTAGACTCAGCAATGAAACCCGTTGCGGTCCATTATCATCGCCTGAGTATCATGGAGGACCCCCCCGCCCCCGTGGACTCCACCATGGACAAGAGCGGCACAACACCTCAACGCCTTGACTTCTTGTCCCTCAAAACAACCGGGGGGAGGTCTTGGCTTTGCCTGTTAGTTAGGGACAAATAAGTGTGGAGTTTTCCTAATGGTTCCTGCAGCTTCCTAATTGGCTGTTATAATTGGCTAGCGTTTACTGTGATAAAATGTGATAAAAACTTGACCAAGATTGGCTTTCCAAATTCTCCATGGCCACTTTTGGGTGAGCTATCTTATATCTTGTGGGCAGGCAATCTAAAAAAACGTTACTTTCCACAAAGTGAGTGATCTGGTAAGTCAGAGACAGAATGAACATATAAGCCTTGGTCCACCTAAGACAGGACGACCTCGCCTGGAGGAGGCCACTCCCATGACGGGTAAGGCCTGAGCCTTGTCATTCTAGCAGGCTCAGACCCCGTTTGTGCCCCATGTTTGGATCGATGACTGGTGGTTGTGGAGTTGGGCCCTCAAAGCAGGACCTGGGTGCTAGCCCCCAAATTGTCACTTCTGGGGGATGCAATCTGCCTTGCCCGCAGGACTCTAACATTCAGCCCTCTGGCCTCACTACCACAGTTTCTATCCCCTATTATAAAATTAAAAATTTCATTTGGCAATTTAAAAATAATTGACCCCGATTTACAAAGTTTCCCATCTTATGAGCTGCAGCAAATCATCCTTTTCCTCCATTTTATTTAGACTAGACAGGGGGAGATGTCAGGGACAACCTGTGGAAGCTCACCAACTTGCCTCAACTTGCCCGTTCCCTTACCTGCGGTAAACATACTGCTTGGCAGCAACAGATATATGCTCACAGAACCGTGGCTTATCACAAGATGTTTCAGGCCCCTGGCCGAGAAGAATCTGTAACTTTTCATCCACCCTACTTCCTTATCCTGAACCCTTTATAAAAGCTGATTTTGCTCAGTAAAGTTAGTCCTTGACAAGCACCTGTTTGCTTCTGTCGCCCATCTTTTCACAGGATGGTATCTTCTTCTACCCTTTGAATAACTTAGCTCCGAAGGCCGGAGCAGTGTAGATGCTTAAGAAATCATTTATAAAGAGATTTGGTTTCTTTGTTGTCTAATCAGTTTGTAATCTCTCTCACTTTTAAAATGATGAGTTATTTATGGTTGTGAGCCTAGCCTTTAAGAGCTGAGCTGAGCAGTCTCTCCAGTCCTATTATTTATTTATTTGTTTGTTTGTTTCTTTATTTAGTGACTGAGTGCTCTGCACATGTACCTGCATACCAGAAGAAGGCATCAGGGCCTCTGAAAAAGGCATCAGGGCCTCTGCATACCAGAAGAAGGCACCAGGGCCTCTGGAAAAGCAGGCAGTGCTTTTAAATGCTGAGTCATCTCTGCAGCCAAAAGATGGGGTCAGATCCCCTGGTGCTGGAGTTATTGTAATTGTTAAAGGCTGCCTACCTGACATAACCACTCAAGATTTATTTGTCAAATATTATTTATTCCTTTTTTCGAAAGTCTTTATTCCAGCTCCTGTGACCACACCCATGTGCTCCAGAGACGTAGGTGTGGCCTGAGTAAGTGTCCACAGTGCTAGGTTTTCACATCAGACAGCTCTTGTGGGAATTCTCAGAAGGAAGCAGTTCAAATGAGGCTGAGATGAGCAGTTAGGTAGCTGAAGGGGGTTCTGCATTAACAGGTCCCTTTATCTTAGGCTAAGAAAGGTAAATTAGCTAGGACATCCTGACCTTAGGTTCATAGACTAGAGCTGGGTAATTTTCCAGAGGATTCTTCATCAAGGAGATCTAATACTAGTTTAATATGAAATAAATGGCTTCAGCAGGAATACAAGATGAAGGAATGTTGGCATTGTCTTCCCCTGCCACAAAATGGTGTGAGCTGCCTAGAAGGTTCTGAGAATCCCACCCAGGTCCTCTAGATGGCAGCCTCTAAATGAATGAGTCATTTCTCTGTAGCCCTTGACACTAACATTTCCTTTTACCTGGCCCTCAAGAACAACATAACAGAGTGGGAAAATAGGTCACTCATCTTTACTCTGGAAACTGAGGGTGGTAGGTTGCAAGTTGGGCCAGGTAGGATCCTGGAGAAGGCAAACTTGATAAGATCCTGAAAGAAATTAAAGTTAAAGACACAAACTGCATGGCAGCTCAGACTAGGTGGCTTGAACTGAGGCATAAAGGTCTTCAGTTTCTAGCTAGCTTAGAATAAATCTACAGGGAGACCTTATATCTAAATAAGATGAAAATCTGTATTGATTTATTTAGTCCCAGCATTATCCCCGAAAGGTAGACAGATCTCTATTAGGTAAGGCCAGCCTGGTCTACATAGCAATTGTCAGGCCAGACAATGCTTCAGAGTGATACACTGTTTCAAAATGACAATATAACTAAGAAAGCCAAAGTGGAAATGAAATAGAGTTAAAGCCAACACTAGTTTGTTTTCTCATTTGTGTCTTACCTACTTTGCATGCAACATGCAAGTCCTTTGGGGACAGACCTCAGCCTCTCCAGCAGTTGCTAACACTCGTGCATACCTTTCACCATTGAGGTCTAAAAGTTTTCTTAGTTCATTTCTGTTGTGACATTTATGGAGAGTGTCCATATCTTTCTGGAGACATTATTCACCCTAAAATTATGAAGATCCACTGTCTACAGAGTACCTACTATCCAGTAGAGTAGAATGCAGGGTTTGGGGATGGGCAGAATAATGATTGGGAAGCCACAGTTCACATGGATGACTGACAGTCCACCATGCTGTCTTGAGGAATCTGTGGCTGTGAGACCAGCCACAGTGCTGGGAGCAGTTACATACTGGATTGGCAAAAGCAAGAGAGCTTCCTGGGGGCAGCTGACAGGTGAGTATATTTCTGGTTTAGGCAAAACCCCAGGGACTTTACCTCAAGACTGCTTATTGTTGCAGTATTGCCTGTCCATGCTTATCTCACACATCTTGTGTGGCAGAGACCCTCACTATCTATTCCTTCACCCAGCTGGGCAGATTTCCTGTCAGTTATATTAAAGATACACTTTCATGGCAGAGAGATGTTTTAAATAATTGATGATTTTGTAATTCCTGATGATTATTTAATAGATTTTCTGACTTGATTCAAGTAATTTAAGAACCCTCCTGCAATCACATGAAAACTGGTCAGATTTCTGTGAACCTCCATGTCAGTTACACCAAGAAGGAAAACATGATTGAAACAAATCAAGGAAATTCTTTCATTCTAGATTTAGTCCAAGGATAAGGCCCAAGTGTAAACCAGGGTAAGAAAGATCATATGAATTTAGAAACAAACAATAACTATACAAGACTATAACAACTATATAAGCTATAACAATAGCTATACATGACAGACACCTGTTTCTTAGAATAACCTTGATATAATTTAAAAACTCTTGCTTTACATGTGTGGTGGCACAAGCCTTTAATTCCAGCACTCAGGGAAGCCAGCAGTAGGCAGATGGCTGTGAGTTCAAGGCCAGCCTGGTCTACAAAGCAAGTCCACCACATCCAAGGCTACACAGAGAAAACCTGTCTCAAACAAAAATTAACAAAAATATTTGAAAAGTATGGAAGACAGAGCCAACCTGACAGTTAAGAGTTAAGGAAGGTCAGAGGTTGTCTCTTCAACCAGTGGCCCCAAACATCCTGAAATCTTGACAGTTAAAGCACAGAGGGAAATGCTAGAAGGAACCAGCTCCTAGCCCGGGTACCCTCTTTCTCCCTGATGCTGTTCTCCCACCTCCACCACCCTGAACCCTGTGATGTAAAAGCTCAATTTTTACAAATGGGAAAATCAGGTTTCTGCTGATTTCCCTGACCTAGAGCTGCTTTTTGTAAAGGGAGAAGGAGAGGTCTTCCTGAGGTTTGGTCTGGAGGGTTATCATCTTTTTGGATGTTTCCACAGGATCCCTCTACCTGAATCCTTCATGATGAGCTTCCAGGCAGTACCGAAATTCCAGCAGCTGGCACTTCAGAAGTTGCTGAGTGATGAAGACTTGGCTGTCTCCACTCTGGAGGGCATGCCAACGGAGCTCTTCTCAATTGTGTTCAACGAGGCCTTCATTAAGAGATGCAGAAGGATCCTAAAGTCCATGGTAGCATCCTGGCCCTACCCCTTCCTCCCTGTTGGTGCCCTGATGAAGAGCTTCCGTGGTGATAACTTCCATGCTGTGCTGGATGGAGTGGATTTGCTGAGTCAACAGAAGGTTGAGCCTAACTGAGTGAGTCTGAGTTAGTGTGGAGGGCAAGGCTGTGGGCGAAATTCCAAGAGAATGTAATGGAGGGAGGCTGTGACATAGGATCAAGGAAGATTATTAATTGATTCTTCACCCATCTGAATCTCCTTCCTGTTTGACTCACAGGTGGGGGAAACTTGAAGTGCTGGATTTGCAGGATGCCCACCATGACTTCTGGGAAGAAACAGCTGGAAAGCAGGATGGTGTTAGCTCTTCCCAGACCAAGCTAGGGGAGAAAGATCCCACAACAGGGGTAAATCAGCCTTTGAAGGTGGTTACTGAATATACCTTCCAGTCTACCCGTCTCAATTCTTACAATGAATACTTCATGCAGTGGCTCAGGCAGAGACGACAAAGCCGGCCCCCTTTTTGATTTACTGGCTGCATTCATAGGAATGAAGGAGCACAAGGAGATTGGAGAAGTTACATCCCTTATAGTCTCTCCGCATCTGAAGTTCATACAGGTGGTTATATGCCCCTGGCTTGGATCCTCGGACTGCAGTCCTCTGAAAGAGCAGTCAGTTCTCCTAAGCCCCTAGGCATCAACAGCTCCTATTTTGTGACAGGTTCTCAACGTGTGGCGTGGACTTGCTTGGAAATCACTGTGTACACTACAGTGGCCATGAAATTGGTCAGCTTTTGCCTGTAAAGCATTGGAATTAAATGGTTGCACAGCCTCGATTGACTAATTATTTTTTCTTCGTGGGGTTTTTTTGTTTTGTTTTGTTTTGTTTTTTTAAGTTTTGGATTGTTTGCCCCAGATAGACTCAAAGCAGTGACAACACTGTTTCTGTCTCTTGTTGTGGTAAGTGTGAGTCACCATCCTGGATCATATCCCCCCCTCCATTTTTTTTAATAAGGTCTTAATATGTAGCACTAGCTGTCCTGGAAGTTTTATGCACATCAACATGGCCTCTAACTCACAGAGATCCTCCTGCCTCTGCTTTCTAGACACTGGGATTACCGATGTGTGTGATCAAGTCAGGCTCAGATCTCAGCCATGTTTTCTCTATTCAGTGTGCTGGGCTGGCCTTCTCTGAAACCACCTTCTGACAAGGAACCAGACACATTTCCCTCCTAGACATAGTTATTAAATTGCTTTGAGGACCAGATTTGAGTAGTCCAGCTGGCTTCCAATGGTTATTAGCCTATGATGACCTTACAGTTCTGACCCTCAGGCCTTAAAGTCTTGAATTCTGGGATAGCAGGTACGTCCTGGTTGATGCAGTGATGAAGAGAGCCCAGAACCTGTGATTCTAGACAAGAAATCTCAATAACGACTGGACTACATCTCCAGAAACCCTGCCTAACATTAATGGATTCAGGAGCCATCCTCCTGCCTCAACTTTCTCAGTAGCTAACACAACAGGCCACAGAGTACCCAACTCAGCTCTTTATTGTAGAACAGATATCCTAATTGTGACTATAGAGTTATATGGTCCTCTGAAGACATATTTAGGAGATTGTTGTGTGGATTTCTTATCCAGAACCCTAATCTAAGGCATGATCAGAACGATGTTGGTCACATGAGCATTGGCTCATAACAATAGTGTTGGCAGAAGGAAGACTGAGGCATGAGCATTACTGAGAGGTGGAATATCACAGAGATCCTAGCTATAAGGAGTGATCATGTCTCAAAACAGAGGAACCTAGTTAGATCACAGCAGCCATGTTACTCCACTCACGGCTCCTTTAGTTCCAGCTTCACATGGCTCCAGCTCTCTTGGCCTCTGTGCTCAACTTCATTCCTGCAAACATGTCCACACACAGAAACACATACACACAAATTAAAAATAATAAAAATAAATCTTTGGACACTTGTTAAATATATTGAACCATCCTGGTTGGGAAAAGATAGCTCACAGGCTTGAACAAGAGTGAAGAGGAAAGAACAACTAATTAAAATTATTTCTGAAAACTCTTTTGAGCCACTGCTAAAACGAAATATTAATTTATCCTAAAGTTCCCATTTTAGTCAATGAACATTAAATTACTCAAGAGCAAAAGGAGGAATCACTACTAGACAGCATGAGACTTAAGGGTCTAAGTGAGCAAACCCAAATAAATGGCCACAATTTCTCAAAATTGTGTCTCCTAAATGTCCAGTAACTCATGAGTCTTTGCTTTGAAAACACTGCTAGTTAGAGTCTTTCAGATGCACTCAGTAGACTCCTGTCATACGTTCAATGCACATCCCATCTGTATTTCTAAATGAGGATTGATCATATTACCCCATGTCCACTCTCTTGATTATCTTTTTTAGGTGTATAGATTTCATTATGTTTATCATATCTTATAGGTCTATATAAGTGAGTATATACCGTGTTTGTC
>REGO01000488.1:1251408-1292685 GCA_010120015.1 Rhombomys opimus | reverse complement strand
CCTAGACCTGGAAACCAGCAAGGCCCACCCCAGCAAGGAGGCCAGCAGCAGAATCGACCTCCTAGACCTGGAAACCAGCAAGGCCCACCCCAGCAGGGAGGACAGGAACAGCCAAGCGACCTGTGGGCATTTTCTGAATAAGCATCAAATTCCTTAGCAGTGAGAAGGTAATTAGATTCCTTATCCTTCATGCTGTACCCCAAAATTCAGAGACCACCACCCTCTTCCTAAAGGTATAGGTCATGAATACATCCAAAACTTGAATGGACTCTATAATCTAGAATTCTGTTGTGTGTGTGATTTAAGTTCTCTCATCATTAAATGTGTTAACTCTAATGCAATTATAATTCCAAGAAATTAAGAGATCCCTCAGTATACGTTGAAATTGCATGTTGTATCTTTCTTCTCCCTGACGTTGTTTATTTATTTATTTCAGGTACACAGAAGACAGATGTCTTTAATGACTTCCAATAGAATAATGAGATTGTAAGTGTACTTTCAATACTCCAATAAAATATTCAGCATACAATTACCATCTGCTGTTTTTCATTCTAGACCTGAGACTGAAATCAGGGGCCATGGCCACATAACACCTTAGAGTTACTCCCAGAAAGGAGTACTCCTCTCTTTATATATCAGCTATCATGTGAGAGAGCCCCTTGTTTCCATCTTAACCCAAGTTTTTCTGTATTTTCCTTATGCCTGTAATTTTAGCAGGAGACTTCACATGAGGCATGGATTTCAAGATGAAAGTACATAAACATAGATGCTCTTAGCATGCCATGTACCTTGTTTGACCAGTACACACTAGGGAATAGCTGCTTCGGAGCACATGCGAAAAGGGGCCTTTATTCTTGACAGGCTCTCCATTCACGCTTTACACGTGAGGGAGTCCTGTTCCTGCAGCTAGTATTCTCTTGGGTACATATTAGGTAGATCACATTCTGATCTACCTACTGTCTGATGTGGACAGTCCTGAGGAAATGATGCTCATTGTTTTCATTCCCCTTTGTTTTTTTATAAATATCATATACCTGGGTCTTATAAACCAATGCAATTTTTAAATAGTTTATGTCTACTTTATAACAGTTTTAAAATCACATTTTTGAACAGCTTTAATATTTGATTTATTATAAAATTTCCAGAGGCTGAGGAATCCTTAAAACTTCCAAACCATTTGAACCTTAATTCTTAGAAGCTGAATTTGCTGTTCTCCTTTGAGTATTCTCTTCAAATTTCTATCTTTACCAAGATCTGATATTTCTCTTCCTCCATTCACACAATTCTTTATAAAACCTTGAGCGGCTTTTATGGAAGCGGCATAGAGGTGGATTCTCAGAGGTAAGAAATTATTGTCATTCCGACATTAATTTAGCCTTTCACTCTCTGGATGGCCACTGATCTGCCATAGCAGTGAAAAGTGTAGAAGCTACACCAGTATATGTTGATTCACAGACACATGCTAATCACATACATTTACAGTTAGGAAACCAGATAACATACTGAAACCACTCATTTTCATCAATGTCCACATTATGAATGATTCCGCAAACAGCCTTGTGTTTTAAATGACTCCTCTGCTTATTCATTAGCAGGCTTTGCAGGCCTAAACCAACAGTCTCAGCAACCTTAATAATATTTCTCTTTATAATAACAGAAAGAAATAACTTTGGAGATGCTCCAAGAATCTCTGGAACCTCCCAAATTTAGCTGGGAGACACAATTTGGAGTTATATGTAGGGGAAAGAGAGGTTTTAAAAATGATAAAAAGTCTAATAAACAGGAATAAATATTATCATAAATTACTCAAGTGGCAAAATATTATTAGGCGAAAGTATTATCAGACAAACACTTAAAGTTTCTTCATTCTCAGCAAAATACAAAACAGAAAATTATCAAGACAGAGAAAATATTTTTCTCTCTTATTTTCTTTGTATTTGAGAGGAGTTCCACAAGGAGAACAACAAAACCAAGAAATCTGGGCACAGTGGTCTTTTCTGAGACTGATACTCCAACCAAGGACCATGCATGGAGATAAACTAGAACCCTTGATCAGATGTAGCCCTTGGCAGCTCTGTGTCCAAGTGGGTACCCTAGTAAGGGGAACAGGGACTGTCTCTGACATGAACTAAGTGGCTGGCTCTTTGATCATCTCCCCCTAAGGGGGGAGCAGCATTACCAGGCCACAGAGGAAGACAATGCAGCCAGTCCTAATGAGACCTGATAGGCTAGGGTCAGATGGAAGGGGAGGAGGACCTCCCCAATCAGTGGACTTGGAGAGGGACATGAGGGCAGATGAGGGAGGAAGGGTGAGAGTGGGAGGGGCTGTGGGAGGGGGCTACAGCTGGGATACAAAGTGAATAAGCTGTAATTCATAAAAGAAAATTTAATTAAAAATACAGAAAAAATCTTAGTGACATTGTTTATTTCAATCTTTTATTTATTTATTCTTTTTTTTTGTTTCTTTGGTGGGATTGTGCCTTATGTATTATTTTTAATTTGTTATGATTTTTTGTGAGTATCACATTATGCACCCCAACCCCACACATTTTTTTTTTCATCTCTTTGCAGCCATCCTCTGCTCTTGCATCCTCCCCCTCAAAAAAGAAACTAAAAACCTAATACACACACACACACACACACACACACCAAAGCTTTAACAGTGTCTTGTCATGGAAACTGTAGTGTGTCATAGATAGTGTGTCTCACAGTATACACTTTTGTTCACACAGCTTTACTTGCAAATGGCTTCTATTACACCATCAATATTGAAAAGCTCACTGGGACTCCTCTCTTATATCCTGTTGTTGCTCTGTGTCATGGTGGTTTTGCAGCTTTGGATCTGCAGGTCTGGTCCTTTCAGATGCTCCAGCAGTTCATAGATGTTGGAATGGGCCAACCCAACGCCCTGGATCTGGGCTTTGGTGGTAGCTGAGTTGGTCAGCTGGTTAGCTGTCCTACACCCTCCCCACCAGGGCAAGCTCTCCGGCATTGCCCTAGCTAGCTCACCAAATGTTGCAGCCAGCAAGGGGCAGGCTCAGCTTTCCAGCTCTCATGGCTCACCCGCACCTGTGCCACCAGAGCCAGCTCTACAGTGCTGCCTAGTCAAAGTGCAAGGCCTGCCCTCCTGAGTGCTGCAACCGGGGATGGGATGGAACAGTTCTCCCATTCACAGAACCCTAGGGACAGCTCTTGGGACTGCCTCAGGTGGCCTGGGGATAGGGTATTGTCCCTGTATCCAGGACACCCCACAGGAGGCAAGCAGCCAGGCTAGCTCTCCCACTCTCACACTCTTGGTGCTGCTGAGTTACTAATGTCCCCACCATCAGGACCAGCTCTATTGTGTTACCAAGGCAAGCTGCAGGGCTCACAATACAATATATGTATTGTAGTGGCTCCAGCTGCAGGTAGGTTATGGGGCTTGTGGGCCTCTGGTGTCCCTCTGTCTTCTCCATGTGATATAGCCACCAGCAGGCCTCTGGGTGCTGGTAGGCTGCTATTTAATTTTTAACAACTTCATACAAGTATGCTTTGATCATATACATCTCCAAATCCCCTGTCCATTCCCCTACACACCCCCATACATTTCCTCATCTCCTTTCTTCATATATATGTATGATTATGCGTGTGTGTATGTATACATGTTTTTTCCAACTATACTGCCTGCTAGAAAATCGACAGAAGACAAGACACTCCTTAAGTAATCAAATACCTCATGGAAAGCAACATGTAGCCTAAGAAAGTAGCCTCAAGGCTGTGCTATAACTCTGTGCTAAAGTATTTGCTTGACATGTTTGAGCCCTGGGTGCAAACTTCAGGACTTAAATAAATATGTAAGAAAATAAACTGTCTCTGACATGAACTGATTGGCCTGCTCTTTGATCACCTCCCCCCAAGGGGGGAGCAGCCTTACCAGGCCACAGAGGAAGACAATGCAGCCACTCCTGCTAAGACCTGATAGACTAGGACCAGAGGGAAAGGGAGAAGGACCTCCCTTTCCAGTGGAGTGGGAGAGGGATATGGGTGGGGAAGAGGGAGGGTGAGATTGGGAGGGGAGGAGGAAGGAAGGTACAGGGGGGATCCAAAGTGAATAAACTGTAATTAATTTAAAAAAAGAATGAGATGACTAAGTTATGGATTTAATAAAATAATTAAACTCACTAGAATGATTAAACACCAAAAAAATAAAAGTAAAAAAAAAAAAAAAACAGAAAAAAAAATAATGTTGCCTGCTGGCAGTTACTTCAAACTTAAAAGAAACTATTTGTGTCTTCAGATTAATATTCTCACAAGAATTGGTGATTTTTAACAGAGATAAAGTCAGCATCCACTTTTCTCTGAAGTCCATTTAACAGTAAATATCAGTCAGCATGTGATTGTTACTTTTCTTCTTGTGATCAAGCATCTGACAACAGCAATCTAAGCTTGGCATGTTACCATGTGCCACATTCTGAATGCACAGTATCTGCAAACAAGGTCAGTATTAATTAGGTCTAACATTTTCAAAGATCTGTTTATTTTATTTCATGTGTATGGGGTTTTGCCTGGAAGCATGCATGTGTATGATAGACAGGTAATGCCTATGGAGGAAGAAGGGGATCCTCTGTAACTAGAGTTACAAGTGGTTGTCAGTCACCACATGGGTGCTGGAAACAAACCTAGCTCCTCTGAAAGAGAAACAAGTTGTCTTAACTGCTGACCTGTCTCTCCAGCTAATAAAATAGTTTTTAATATTGAAAAATATGAGGTGGTTATTAACTGCCCAATATGCCCAGTGTCAACCTCAGGCTTGTGTATGCACAAATATAAACATACATGCAAACTCAGACACAAGTACACACAAATTAATAAGTCCATTTTGGTTTATTATTACAATTTATTCACTTTGTATCCCAGCTGTAGACCCCTCCCCCATCTCTTCCCAGACCCACCCTTCCTTCCTCTTCCCCCCTATGCCAGAAAGACTAGATTTCTTATGCAGATACTTCTAAAGTAAATGAATGGGCTAAATATACAGTATCTTTTCCCATAAAAGTCATTGGCATGCAAATACACGTTTTAGTGCTCAGTTATATTTGCTTCAAAGTATAAATTTATTACTCTCATTATAACATGTAAATGGACAACTCACACCTCATTGACTTCATAAATCAGTTATAATTTTATTATTTTTAAAAAGACTTGATTTTTATCTTTTAAACATTAATAATGTTAACTTGGATCTGTTTCATTAAACTTTTGGCAAAGAATTTATAATCGTGCTCAAAGTTCTCCCAAACCTATAGCATCCTTTCATAACACAAATCAGAAACAAAACAAAACCCATTTAAGCCTGCTAAAGTTGAATGATTTTCCACATCCCAGAATTATTTGGAATATCCTGGGAGGAAGTTGAAATACAAAATTGTCTGGATTATGTTTTTAAGCAAGTCTCTGAGGTATTTACTCATTAGGGCTAACTGAGGTAGGAAGGCCCACTCTATTTTACTTATTTACTTATTTGCATCTCTCTCTCTCTCTCTCTCTCTCTCTCCCCATGTGTGTGTGTGTGTGTGTGTGTGTGTGTGTGTGTGTGTGTGTTTCTGTGTATGTGTGTCTCTTTTAGAGGGCTGAAGTGGTACATGTGTGGAGGTCAGAAAAGACATGGTCCTACATTCATACGGGTCCCTGGCATCTAACTCAGGTATTCATACTTGCATGGCAGATGCCCCTACCCACTAGCCTACTCTCAAACTAGAGTAGGACCAGCTGACTCGTCCTCTTGCATCTGTGATTTTCCCACAGTATTGGACTGTGAGCTAAAAACGTCAAATATAATTAACTCATTATTTCCTAATTTTATTTATGAAAAAAGAAAGTAAAATAACCATACACTGAGGGAGACAGAAATGGGGACAAGAAAAGAGAGCTCATATAAGCTATGAAGGATTTATGAGGACAAAAGGAAACCTCAAAAGATGAACCCTACCTTCCCTCACTAAGCATCACTGCCTTGGACATAGGATACATTCCATTTGGAGTGGGTATTCTCCTTCCCTCATTTTGTAGTTTACAAACAGTAGTTAAAGACAAGTTTTTGGGTTTTTTGTTTTTGTTTTTGTTTTTGTTTTTGTTTTTTTTGCTTCTTTTTGTTTGTTTGTTTGTTTTGCTTTTGAGACAGGGTTTCTCTGTGTAGCCCTGGATGTCCTGCCCTCACTTTATAGAACAGGCTGGCCTTGAACTCATAGAGATCCACCTGCCTCTGCCATATAAATTATGTCACTTATGCCATATAAATTTATTTTTATGAGTCCAGGAATAAATGGGTATCCTCTGATACCAAAAAAGAAATTGTTCTTGTTGACTGCCATGTGTCAAATGAAGCCAGAGGTTATTTTCTTTTTTATATTTCTTTTATTATTACTATTATCATCATCATCATCATTTACAACAATTTATTCAGTTTGTATCCTGGCTGTGTCCCCCTCCCTTGTCTCCTAGCCATATAATAAAGGACAAACATAGTGAAATCTACACTCCTCAAGAAACTAAATAAAAAGAAAGGCCCTAGGGAAGTACTCCAATAATGGTGAGGAAAGGTACAGATAAATAAAAGCAAATTTTTTATAAGATTATTGATGGCCAATAGCTCAGATGAGATGGTTAAGGAGGATGACATTGGATGAGGGCTGGGAGGTGGATGGTGACGTTATTGAGACAGTATAGGTGAAATATCTGCCTGACCCAAGGTAAATAAGACAGTTTTAAAATCTAATAGGCATCTATGTCTTATTATTTGTGATAGCAGCTTATATAATACCACCATGATAATCTTGGGGCTAATAATAAGCATTATATAGTACAACACTCATTTTTAATTTTTCTGAAACATTAGTTCAAAATAAGTTTCTCTGTGTCCTACAATGTAAGTGTGTTGTTTCTTCAGCAATAGGGTCCTACCATGTAATTATGATGAGAAACGAAAAGCAATGAAAATAACTTCTGTTATTTGGGTTTTCTCTGGGACATCCCTGACTCTCACTCATAAGGAGGTAACCTGAAGCTAGTATTGAGACTTTTTTTTCACTTAATAACCCATGGCTTCTGGGAACAGCATTATTTGATCATGCAGAATACCTGTGTTCAACTTTTATTTTTTTCTTCATGCTTTAGTTAGGTGAGGACCTACTGGAGTTAAATAATCCTTCATACATCTTTGGTTTTGATAAATCCACTGTCAACACCTCATTTTCCACCACTGCCCCTTCCCAGGAATGTCAAGCTGGCAGGCCAGAGTAGCCATTATGGCCATTCTTTCTGGGGTTAGATGGTGTCTTCCTTAACCTGCTTTAATCTGCAATTCCCTGATACCGGTTAAATACTCTCAAAAGTGCTTACAGAATTTGTACTTCAGAGAACTTTCTGTTGGCTTTCATACTCTGATTTTATTTTATTTTTCTTGATGTTTAGGGTTTTTTTTTATTTTTACATATTCTAGCTGTTAAACATTTCGCAGAGATGAGGATGGCAAATATGTTACTCTGTCCTGTTGGCTGCCCTTTGGCTCAACTGAATGTTTCTTTTGCTTCTTAGTTTCATGAGATACCATTTGTCAATGGCTGCTCTTATTTCTTGCAGTACCAGAGTCCTATTTCTTTCCTGTGTCTAGAACTGTACTCTTCATTTTTTCCCTTTATTGGTTTTAGGGTATAATGCCTGATGTTGTAATCTTTGCTTCATTAGATTTGTGAACCCTAAGTGTTAAGGATCCAAGTTAAATTTTCTTGTTGAAATCCATGTTTTCTAGCTTCCTATACTGAAGACAACTATTTTCTCAGATGTTTACTTTTGTGGTATTTGTCAAAGATCCTGCAATTCCAGTGTCATAGACCTGTGTCTGGGTCCTCTGTTATCCTTCATCAACCTCTGGGTCTCTTCTTGTGTCGTTACCATGCTGTGATTACTACTAAGTAGGACTCCATAGTAAAGCTGAAAATCAAGTATGATATCTTCATGGTATTCGTTCTTCTTGGGGTTGCTTGTGCTTTCCCTACATTTTTCTTGTTGTTGTTGGCCTCCACATAAGTTTTTACCTATGGCTATTAATATGATGACCATTTCACCATATTAATTATCCCAATCATGAGCATAGGAGGTCCTCTTTTTCACCTACATTTATTTATTTCTTCCGTGTCTTACAGTTTTTTTTTTGGGGGGGGGAGATATTCTTTATTTTCTCTGTTTGATTTATTTCTTCTCTTCTGTGTTTTGGTGTGTGTGTGTGTGTGTGTGTGTGTGTGTGTGTGTTTGTGTACATGTGTATTCAGCTTTTGTGAAAGGGATTGTTTTTCTAAGATCTTTTACAGTTTGGTTGTTCTATATTTGCTTGTTTAATTTGTTCAGTTATCTATTAGCTCTAACTGGTTTCTTTTTTGTTTTAGAGTCTGTTTTGTGAAAAATCATATCATCTACAAATAAAGATATCATTGATTTTTCTTTTCCTATTTGAATCCCTTTATTTTTTTTTCATTGTTCTAGTTAAGACTTCAAGAAGACTGTGGAAAGAGGATAGTCTTATATTCTTCCTGACCTTGCAGATAACTATGAGTTTTTCCCCTTTAACATGATGTTAGGCATAGGTTTGTTATATGTAGCCTATATTATGCTGAGTTATCTGACTCTATCCCTCTATATGACTTTTATTATGAAGAGATGCTGGATATTGTCAATGGCTTCTGACATGAGTAGAATGATTATGTGATTTCTATTCTTTATTTGTGTGATGGATAACATAATTCATTTGCATATGATAAACATCCATGCATCTCTCAAATGAAACCAACTTGGTAGGAATACAAGACCTTTTAAAATATGGGTTTGAATATAGTTTATCGATATTTTATAGATAATTTGTGCATCTATGTTCATCATGGAGATCCACTGGTAATTTTTTGTCTTTTTGTGGTTTTGATAATAGGAACAAGCTACCTTCATGAAAAGACTTGGAAAGTCTGGAGAAATGGCCACAGTTAAAATCACCTGTTGTTCTTGCAGAGGACCCAGATTTAGTTCCCAACACCCATGTGGTGTTTCTCAATCATTTATCACTGAGATTTCAGGAGATCTAATTCTCTCTTCTGACCTGTATAGGCACCAAACATGCACATGGCACAAAGACATACATGCAGGCAAAATACTCATACATGTTAAAAAGAAATAAGCCTAATTCTCTTAAAAAGAATTTAGACTTTGTTTTGTTTCTGCTCATTGAATAATTTGCACATGGTTGATGTGAATTCTTCCTTGAAGTTCTGGTAGAATTTTGGAATAAATCTGTCTGGGCCTGGCCAGTTTTTCAGTTGTTATGCTTTTTTATTATTGTTGATTATAGTTGTGTCTAAACTATTTATTATTGCTTTAATTTATATTTTTAAAATATAATTGAAATTATATTGCTTTAACTTTTGTACATTTTATGTTTCTAGAAATATGTCTATTTATTTGTTAGTTTCCAATTTTGTGGTAGAGAGGTTTTTAAAGTATGTCCTTATGATTTCCTAAATTTTATTTTAAGTTATAATTTCTCCCTTTTTATTTCTAATTTTATTAATTTGGGTGTTCTGTTTCTTTCAGTTAATATGGTTAACAACTGGGATTTAAAATGAATAAATTGTAAAAAATAAAAATAAAGAAACTATAAAAGAATTAATTCTTTCAACTATTCTTTGTATAGATTATTGTGGTTTTGTTTCTGTTATCTGTTTGCGTGTATCATCTCTGAGTTTGATTTGTTATTGTTTTTCTAAGGTTTTGATACATCATTAAATTATCTATTTGAGGTCTCTCAGTAAATAAATACATATGGAAACCAAGTTTGGATTCTTAGAATTAAATACAGAGGTGTCCAAGTTCTAATGCATTAAGGCCTTAATGAAATATCACATACAATGAATTTTGATGCAATTTTTACAGCAAAGACTATAGCACATTGGGAAAAGTAAACATGAATAAATTATATTTAATTATTTTATATTAATCTGAACTGAACATTGGTCTTTACATATTCAAAATGATGTTGAACAACTAAAGATGAGACATTATTAAGGCAATCTCCAGCCATTCAACTACTTTCAATTAAAAAGAGCAAAATCACTGTTTAAATAGAGAGCTGGGAAAGGGTTTTCAACTTAATAAGGATTGAGTGGGGTGCTAAATTCTGCATTTCTTTGTCATAGATGTGACCAGTGCTCTAAAATAAAGCTTCTCAGCTTTTGTCCTGAGGATCTACTTGTAATTTAAGTAACACTCATATATTTCAATCTTGCTATGAGAAAATTGTTGCATTTCTGTGTCTGGTCTTCTCAAGAACTGTATTGTAAAACTAAAGTTTCTAATCACCATTGAAAGAATTTTAAGAAAATCAATCAAAGAGGATAGCAAGCAAAAAAAAAAAAAAATGTTCCCCTGCCCATGAAGATGAAGGCTGAAGGCCTTGGTCCTCATTTGTTAAGGGAATTTTCATAAAAGTCAACACAGCAACAGGACCCACACACACACCAGTTTTGTGTACTAAGTGTCCCTCTAGTTCTTATAGGTTCAGGTGAACCTATGAGAAGTGTGTGTGTGTGTGTGAAATAAACACACATGTATTCTGTTTTCCATAATATCATAGAAAATGGGATATATAACAATACCCTAGCTCAAAACTGCAAAAATACTACTCAGCCACTAAAAATAAATAAATCATGAAATATATAGGCAAATGGATGGAACTAGAAAAGAACTTCCTGAGTGAGGTAACAGAGACCCAGAAAAGCACACCTGGAATGGACTCACTTACCAGCGCATATTAGTCATATAGTACAAGAAATGCAAATTATGATTTCTTTCTTTTGTTTTATTTTTTTCCTTTCTTCCTTTTATTTGTCATTCTATCTAGAGTTTTGAGTTTTGGGGATTTTTGCTTTTTTCATGAACTAGTCCTTGGCTCAAATAATTGTAATTCCCCTGGTTCAGTGTCCTGGGATCTTAGCTGGCACTGTAGATAGCTATGTGACACCATTCTATGCTAATATTTATGACTGGTATATACAAAACTTGTTTCTGTAGTGCATAGTATTGTGCAGCATATGCCTGAAGCTTCTACTGCATAGCAGAGTTTTTATAGGCAAAATAGTCTTAAAGGATCAAGTACAACTCATGAAACAGAAACTTATTTGGTTATTAACAAATTTCAAGCAGGCAGTAAGTCTGCTGAGCTTTCATGGATTCACTAAGTCCTACAGAAGCAACAGCAAGGAAATCTATGGAGAGATCTCTGATGTACCCATAGACCAATCCTATGTGCTTTTATGTCCTCATTAAAAGAAGACGAAAAGAGTCACTCCTCTATCACGCAGCCACTCCATGGAACATTCTGCAGCAGGTAAATCTACGTTAATTGCAACAGGAGCAGTCTTATGGATACACAGAGATGCTAAGTGCAGTGGGAGGTGTTCTCCTCTTTGTTGCCACTGGTGAAGCTGTGATGGGAGTTTTAGGGAACACATTCATTGCACTTGTGAACCTCACAGACTATGCCAAGAACAAGACGCTTTCTAAGATTCGCTTCATTCTCACTGGCTTGGCAACTTCCAGGATTTGTCTCATATGGATAATAACTGTTGACACATACACAAAGTTATTCTCCACACATACACTTGCCTATGGCACACTATATGAATACATCAACTACCTCTGGGTAATTATGAACCACCTGAGCATTTGGTTTGCCACTAGCCTCAGCATCATCTATTTTCTGAAGATAGCAAATTTTTCTCACTATGCTTTTATCTGGTTGAAGAGGAGAGCTGATGGAATTTTTATCTTTCTAATAGGATGTTTGTTTGTCTCATTGCTTATTGATACTCCACAAATTGTGAAGATGTTTAATGATAAGAAAATGCAATATAGAAACGTTTCCTGGTTCATTCACCTACAAGCAAAAGAATTACTTATTAACCACATCTTTTTTCAGTTTGGAATTGTTTTCTACTTTTTGATATCTTTCATTACGTGTCTCCTGTTGATCATTTCCCTCTGGAGACACAACAAGCAGATGCAATCCAATTTCTCAGGATTCCAAGACCTCAACACAGAAGCTCATGTGAAAGCCATGAAGGTTTTAATTCCTTTTATCATCCTCTTTACCTTGTATTTTGTAGGTTTGGCCATAGAAATATTAGGCTTCTTTTGGCATGAACTGATGTTTCTTTTTGGTGTGATAATTATGTTCATGTATCCCTGCTGTCACTCATTTATTCTAATTCTGGCAAACAACCAACTGAAGAAAAGTTCTTTAAGGTTCTTGCAGCAGTTGAAGCACTGTAACATTGGAGATCTTAGAAGAAAATAGCAGTTTGGGCACTGCAATGAATGCCCTGAAATATTCTGCTGAGAAAAACCTTGAAGACCTTTTCCAGATGCACTAATCATTACAATAGTTTGTAGTTCAACTGTCAGACACTAAAAACTTCTGCAATGCTTTTAACTATATCTTAGGGTTCTTTCTCTTCAGCAGGACTTTAATCCCCCATGCAAATTCAGTTCCTCCTGATACTGCAGCTTCTTCACGTACTTTTGCCAGGGAAGTCTCTTCTTTGTAAAGATCTTCATTGTGAAAATAATCATTCAAAACAAGACTTCTCTTTGTTATTCATGAGACTCCCCTGGAGTACTGATACTATTTTTCCAAGACCAGAAGGAAAAAGGAAAGACACCAAGACAGACAGCTGTGTCACTCCTGACTTTCACTACATGAAGCTGAGGAACAGAAAGGATCACTTCTGCCGTGTGCAATTTTACTTCTTACAAAATTGCTGTTATTTTTACCCAGTAAATACCATAGTTCTTATTGCTGGTAAGTATGTGATGTAGTAACAGTGATTGTAATAGTGGATTCAACTCTGCAAATAACTAGAGAAGCAGACTTACTTGTGAACAAAAGAACTAAAACACTGATAAAAAAGAGCCTTCATACTCATCTAGTCCAATCATTTGAAATGAGTCCTCCCTATATCAGTTAGTTTTGAGCATAAATTTTTCTGAAGAGCACATTCTAAAAACTTAACATCATGTCTGACCAAAGCACAGAAGAATATACCAAGGGTAGAAAATATATGAGGTTTACACACACACACACACACACACACACACACACACACACACACATATTATTCACATAACATGTATAGATACACTCTAAAGCATGCGGGAGCTCTTCATTTTGAAATTTAAAGTTTATATGTAACTTAATATTTCAGGTTAGTTCATTGTTTTTGACAAATTACAGAGTGTATTGGTTTACTGAAGCCTGGATATTTCTATATATAAAGGCATGGCTCATTTGCAATTAAGTTATTATCTTTGGGGCCTCAGTTAATGCACTAAATCCATATTGTTTTTGCTCAATCCAGATCTTTGGAGGTGAGAAAACCCACCTCTAATCTGGGCCACATCTTCTACTGAAAACCTATATAACGACATCGAAGAAAGCAGATTTTGTTCTTAGCCTAATTGCTCTCACCTCACTAGCAAGTCCACTGTTTCACTGGCTTTACAGCCTACTTCTTTAGAATTCCAATATATACTGATGGTGAGACATCCAGCCTTGTGAACTGAAGAACTGCTGGGTTCTTAGACCTTCTGTTCACAGGCAGCTACTGTTACAGTAGCTGTACCAGAGCCTGTAAGCCATTCTAATAAGTCCCCATTCTATATGTAGAAAGATATTTTATGACAGCTGTTCTTGGTTTTCAACTTGACTACATCTGGAATTAAGTAAAACCACAAAAAAGAGGGTACACATCTAAGGATGTTTTTGTTTAATTTGAAGTAGCAAGATCTACTTCTGTTCAGATCGTTGAAGTATAGAGACACACCTTTAAAAGTCCACATCAGTTAAGTTGGAAAAATGTACTTGTAATAGGGCTATACCTCCTGATGGAAGACTACATAAAGGGATGGAAGAAGAAAGATTTTGCTCTTTGCCTGCTTGATCCTGCTTTGGTACCAAGTCCATTCTTTCCTGGCATTAGAGACTACTTTTTGGGATCCCATTATGCACTGAAGACTAGCTTAGATATTCAGCCTGATCAACTGAGCAACTACTAAATTCTTTCTTGGAATTTTCATTAATATACAACCATTGTCAGATTATATGGTCGTGTGTGTGTGTGTGTGTGTGTGTGTGTGTGTGTGTTTGTATTGACATCTAGATATATAGATAATAGATAGGAAGAGATGATAATAAGATAAATATATAGATACATGATAAATAAGGAGAGAGAGAAGAGAGATTTTTCTTTAAGTTATGTTACTCTAGAGAACACTGACACAGATTTTCAGTACTAGAAGTGGTTCTGGAGGAGCATGTGTATAAGGAGTAATCTTTTAAGGTTCTGGAATCGCCTTTTCAATTTTCCAACACCTACAGAGACTGAAGCCTCTCCATTTACTTAAGGCTAAAGGTCCCTAAGTGTGCTTTCAGAAAGACTCTTTTTTTCCAGCTGGTAGAGAGCTCAAGTTGTAAAAAATGAAATCAAAGCACTCCTTATATGATTGGCAGAATTACAGCAAAAAGTCAAGACCCAGTCTCGGAGGATGTCAGCAACAAAAGAGCATTGACAGGTCAAGAATGGGATCTTGTAACTTGGGGTAGGGACATGCAGAAGGACCCTTTTGAAGCTGAGAACTTTGAACACTCAAATTTTCAAGGGTTTATCTCACCTAAGGATGCAGTTTTTCTACTCTCAGCTCTGGCCCTTGAAATATTTTGTTTATCACCTTTGATTTTGGAAATTAATCCATTGTATGGTAAATCAGATGTTGTTATTAAACAAAATCTTTTTTTAATATTTTTTATTTTAATTTTTATTAATTACACTTTATTCACTTTGCATACCCCCATAAACCCCTCCCTCCTCCCCTCCCAATCCCTCCTTCCCTCCCCCTTCTTCACACATGCCCCTCCCCAAGTCCACTGATAGGGGAGGTTTTCCTCTCCTTCCTTCTGATCCTAGTCTCTCAGATCTCTTCAGGAGTGGCTGGCTGCATTGTCTTCCTCTACGGCCTGGTAAGGCTGCTCCCCCATCAGTGTGAGGTGATAAACAAAACCTTAATCATTCAATTTTACCAGTGAAGAATTAGGAGCCAGATGCTGGGGTGAAAGCCTACTAGGTTTAAGGGGCAGAGAAAGCACCCAGCTAACCTTCCTACTTAGCTGATATCCCAGAAAGAAAAGCCTTTTCTCTTTCTTTATGCTTTCTTAAACTGAATGTCCCTCTGTCCTCTGTTTACTTATGTTTACTCCCTCTCAACTTTTTGTTTGTTTGTTTTTGTTTTTTGCGCTCCACCTCTTGACCTATGGTTGGCTTTATTTAGCTCTTGTTTCGGGAGGCCCTTGGGTTAAAGGTGTGTGTTAGGTGTGAGGCACACCACAACAATAAACAGGTTTCTCTGGTGTACAACCTTGTCATTCACAGTGTGATCAAATATCTTCCAACATTTCCCCCTTTTTGTCTAAATGAAAGACTCTTTCTCTAACATCAATCTACTATCCGGTAAGAATAACATACAATAGGCAGTCCATTTGTGTTTAGCAACCTTGGAGAAAGTACTCTACTATCTATCCTATCTTTGCAAAGTCAAACTTCAGTACTTGCATTTATCAACTTAAAAACTTGTTTTAAGACCTTAAAACATTTTCTTAAATACTAACTAATTTAAGATTAATTGTGAGACTATAACTGTCTACCCTTCAACGACATCAGCAAACTAAGAAGAATAAATATTATCGGAATAAACAGGAAGTGCAAAGCAAGCAGCTTTCAAAACTATAAAAATAGAACAGACTGCTGCCTGCCTGGACAGTCAAGCAAGATTCTTTTTCAACTTTGGAGCATCCATCTCTTCCCATCTCTTCTGCCTATTAGCCCAGAATGCCCGGCAGATTTTTATGTGAAACAAGAATTAAGAAAAACTTCTCTACCATGTCTTGACAGAGTTCAGCAGTTGACTTTCTTTGTGTCCTGCTTGGCCACATCTTGGACAGCATACTTTTAGTAACTGAATCAAGGGCAGTTTCTTCCCCAGTGGCATCTTGCCACATTTGAAGCAAGCTCTACAAAGAGGTTTTTCAGTGATAATCATTTTCTTTGAAGTACTATTGGGTGCTTCCAGGGCCTTATATTTTTCATTGTCAAAAAAATCTTAAGTTAATAAAAACATCTGTAAATATTTAAATAAAAGATCTTTAAATAAAACATCTTAAAATAAAAAACATCTTTGAATGCATCTATATTTTTTAGACCACTGAGATTTTTGAAGACCGCCTATTTATCTCAGTATATTTGAATAGGCAACCACTGCTTGTTTCTTTTTTTTTTATTTTTTCTTTGTTTTAATTTATTTTTATTTTTAATTATACTTTATTTACTTTGTATCTCCCCTCTAGTTTCCTCCCTCCTCCCCTCCCAATCCCTCCCTTCCTCCCCCTTCTCCATACATGCCCCTCCCCAAGTCCACTGGTATAGGAGGGTTTCTTTTTCTTCCTTCTGATCCTAGTCTGTTAGGTCTCATCAAGAGTGGCTGCGTTGTCTTCCTCTGTGTCCTGGTAAGGCTGCTCCCCCCTTAGGGGGAGGTGATCAAAGAGCAGGCCAATCAGTTTATGTCAGAAGCAGTCCCTGTTCCCATTACTATGGAACCCACTTGGACACTAAACTGCCATGGGATACATCTGTGCAGGGGTTCTAGGTTATCTCCATGCATAGTCCTTGCCTGGAGTATCAGTCTCAGGAAAGAACCCTGTGCTCAAATTTTTTGGTTCTATTGCTCTCCTTGTGGACCTCCAGTTATCTCCAGATCTTACTATTATTTCCCACTTCTTTCATAAGATTCCCTGCATTCTGCCCAAAGTTTGGCCATAAGTCTCAACAAATGCTTTGATAGTCTGCAGGGCAGAGCCTTTCAGAAGTCCTCTGTGGGAGGCTCCTAACTTGTTTCCTGTTTTCTACTTCTGGTGTCCATCCTCTTTGCCTTTCGGGATGGGGATTGAGCATTTTAGCCAGAGTCCTTCCTCTTGATTAGTTTCTTTAGGTGTACAGATTTTAGTAGGTTTATCCTATATTATATGTCTGTATGAGTGAGTATATACTATGTGCATCTTTCTGCTTCTGGGATAGCTCACTCAGGATGATCTTTTCCAGATCCCAACATTTACCTGCAAATTTCATGATTTCCTTGTTTTTCATTGCTGCGTAATATTCCATTGTGTAGATGTACCACAATTTCTGTATCCATTCTTCAGTTGAGGGGCATCTGGGTTGTTTCCAGCTTCTGGCTATTACAAATAAAGCTGCTACAAACATGGTTGAGCAAATGTTCTTATTGTGTACTTGAGCATTTTTTGGATATATGCCTAGGAGTGGTATAGCTGGATCCTGAGGAAGCGCTATTCCTAGTTGTCTGATAAAGTGCCAGATTGATTCCCAAAGTGGCTGTACATGTTTACATTCCTACCAGCAATGGAGGAGTATTTCCCTCTCTCCACAACCCCTCCAATATATTTTGTCACTTGAGTTTTTTATGTTAGCCATTCCGATGGGTGTAAGGTTGTAAGGTGTAAGGTTGTCTTAGGGTTGTTTTGATTTGCATCTCCCTGATGACTAAAGACGTTGAGCATTTCTTTAAGTGTTTCTCTGCCATTCTATATTCATCTACAGAGAAGTCTCTATTTAGCTCATCTAGAGTGAGGTATCCCAGAAACAGAAAGACACACACAATATATACTCATTTTTACTATGTTATTCCTGCCAAGCATGAGCATGGTAGATCTTTCCATATTCTGATATCTTCTTCTACTTCTTTCTTCAGAGACTTGAAATTTTTTCATACAAGTCTTTGACTTGCTTGGTTAGGGTTACACCAATGTACTTTATGTCTTTTGTGGCTATTGTGAAGAGTATTGTTTCCTCAATTTCTTTCTCAGCCCTTTTGTCTTTTGTATACAGGAGGGCTACTGATTTTTTTTAGTTAATTTTGTATTCTGCCACTTTGCTGAAGGTGTTTATCAGCTGTAAGAATTCCCTGGTAGAATTTTGGGGGTCAGTCAGGTATACTATCATATCATCAGCAAATAGTGATACTTTGACTTATTCCTTTCCAATTTGTATCCCCTTGATCTCCTTCAATTGTCTTATTGCTCTAGCAAGGACTTCCAGAACTATGTTGAAGAGATATGGAGAGAGTAGGCAGCCTTGTCTTGTCCCTGACTTCAGTGGGATTGCTTTAAGTTTCTCTCCCTTTAGTTTGATGTTGGCTATAGGCTCACTGTATACTGCATTTACTAAGTTTAGATATGTGCCTTGTATCCCTGATCTCACCAATACTTTAAACATGAATGTATGTTGGATTTTGTCAAATGTTTTTTCAGCATCCAAGGAGATTATTATGTGGTTTTTTTCTTGCAGTTTGTTAATATGGTAGATCACATTGATGGATTTCCATATACTGAACCACCCCTGCATACCTGGGATGAAGCCTCCTTGGTCATAGTGGATGATATCTTTGATGTGTTCTTGTATTCGGTTTGCAAGTATTTTGTTGAGTATTTTTGCATCAATGTTCATAAGGGAGCCTGGCCAGAAATTCTCTTTCTTTGTTCGGTCTTTGTGAGGTTTAGGAACCAAGGTGACTGTGGCTTCATAGAATGAGTTTGGTAGTGTTCCTTCCATTTCTATTCTGTGGAATAGTTTGAAGAGAATTGGAGTTAGCTTTTAATTGAAAGTCTGGTAGAATTCTGCGCTAAAACCATTGGTCTTGGGCTTTTTTGGGATGGGAGAGTTTTGATGACCATTTCTATTTCCTTAGAGTATAGTGGACTATTTAATTGATTTACCTGGTCCTGATTCAGCTTTGGTAAGTGGAATCAGTCAAGAAAATTGTCCTTTTCATTTAGATTTTCAAATTTTTTGGCATATAGACTTTTGAAGTAAGTCCTAATGATTGTTTGGATTTCCTCAGTGTCTGTTTTTATGTCCCCCTTTTCATTTCTGATTTTGTTGATTTGGATGGTGTCTCTCTGCCTTTTAGTTAGCTTGGCTAAGGGTTTGTCTATCTTGATGATTTTCTCAAAGAACCAGCTCTTGGTTTCATTGATTCTTTGAATCATTTTATTTGTTTCTAATTTATTGATTTCAGCCGTGAGTTTGATTATTTCCAGCCGTCTACTCCTCTTTGGTGTGTCTGCTTCTTTTTTTTCTAGGGCTTTTAGGTGAGTCATTAAGTTGCTTGAATGAGATGTTTCTAATTTCTTCTTGAAGGCACTTAGTACTATGAACTTTCCTCTTAGCACTGCTTTCATTGTGTCCCATAAGTTTGGGTATATATTGCTTTCACTTTCATTGAATTCTAGGAATGCTTTAATTTCATTCTTTATTTCTTCTGTGACCCAGCTGTCACTGAGTAGCAAGTTGTTCGGTTTCCATGTGTATGTAGGCTTTTTGTTATTTCTGTTGTAGTTGAGATCCAGCTTTAGTCCATGGTGGTCAGATAGGATACATGGGATTATTTCAATCTTTTTGTATCTGTTAAGACTTGTTTTGTGACCAACTATATGGTCTATTTTGGAGAAGGTTCTATGAGGTGCTGAGAAGCAGGTAAATTCTTTTGTGTTTGGGTGAAAGTTTCTGTAGTGGTCTGTTAGGTCCATTTGATTCATGACTTCTGTTAGAGTCATTGTTTCTTTGTTTAATTTCTGGTTTGTTGATCTGTCCTTTGTTGAGAGTGGGTGCAGAAGTCTTCCACTATTAATGTGTGGAGATCTATGTGTGGTTTAAGTTTTATTAATGTTTCTTTGACAAATATGGCTGCTCTTGTATTTGGGGCATAGATGTTCGGAACTGTGGTGTCTTCTTGGTGGAGTTTTCCTTTGATGAGTATGAAATGACCTTCTCCATCTCTTTTGATTAATTTTCATTGAAAGTCTATTTTATTAGATATTAGAATGGCTGCTCCTGCTTGCTTCTTGTATCCATTTGCTTGGAAAACCGTCTTCCAGCCCTTTCCTCTCAGATAAGGTCTATCTTTGTGACTTAGGTGTGTTTCTTGTATGCAACAGATTATTGTGTCTTGTTTACATATCCATTCTGATAGTCTGTGTCTTTTCATTGTAGAGTTGAGTTCACTGATGTTAAGGGAGATTAATGACCAGTAGCCGTTAGATGCTTTGATTTTGCTTTTGGCTATGGTAGTGTATTTGTGTGCTTGGCTACTTTTGGTTTTGGTGTAGTGAGGTTATTTGTTTCCTGTGTTTTCCTGAGCGCAGTTAGTTTTCTTGGGTTCTATTTTTCCTTCTAGTATCTTCTGTAATGCTGGATTTGTGGGTAGGTATTGTTTGAATTTGTTTTTGTCATTGAATATTTTGTTTTCTCCATCTATGATGACTGAGAGTTTTTCTGGATATATTAGCCTGGGCTGACATCTGTGTTCTCTTAGGGTTTGCATTATATCAGTCCTGGCCCTTCTTGCTTTCATAGTCTCTGTTGCAAATTCAGGTGTGATTCTGATGGGTTTGCCATTATATGTTACTTGGTCTTTTTCCCTTGCAGCTTTCAGTATTTTTTCTTTGTTCTGTATACTTACTGTTTTGATTATTATGTGGCGGGATGATTTTCTTTTCTGGTATAATTTATTAGGTGTTCTGTAGGCCTCTTGTAACCTTATAGGCCTCTCCTTTAAGTTGGGGAAATTTTCTTCTATGATTTTGTTGAAGATATTTTCTGGGCCTTGGAGGAGGGAATCTTCTTTTTCCTTTATTCCTATTATTCTTAGGTTTTGTCTTTTCAAATTGTCTTGGAATTCTTGGATGGTCTGTGTCAAGAATTTTTTGGATTTAACATTCTCTTTGACAGATACATTGATTTCTTCCATTGTATCTTCTACACCCGAGATTCTTTCTTCCATCTCTTGTAGTCTGTTGGTTATGCTTACCTCTGTAGTTCCTGTTTTCTTCCCTAAATTCTTCCTCTCCATGATTTCCTCCATTTGTGTTTCCTTTAATTTTTCCAATTCTATCTTCAGATCTTGCGTTGTTTTGTTTATTTCCTTCACCTGTCTGATTGTATTTTCCTGTTTTTTTTTTTTTTAGTTCCTTCAACTGTTTGTTTGAAAATTCCTCTGTTTCTTTTAATTTCTTTCAGTGATTTAATTATTTCTTCTCTGAAGGCCACAAACTGTTTGGCTGCATCTTCCCGTATTTCTTCACGGATGGCCATAATCTGCTTGTCTTTAACTTCCTCCCACTGCTTGTTTTTAACTATTTATTGTTTGATTAACTTATAAAGCACCTGTGATTAACTAAACTACTACCTACAAAACCACAGTCTGACTATTAACTTGCATTTCTTAATCATTCTAAACAGTTTGAAATAGTAACTTTCAAAAGCACTAGAACTTCACCTTGCCTTTTTTGAGAACTACATAGATACGATATCTTAAAAAGAGTTGATACATAGTATTTTGTAACCAAAATGTAACCTTAATTTTATATCAACAAAGACCTATATCAATGTAACCAAATATAACTTTAATTTTGTATTAATAGATGTAGATCTACAAGAGTACATTTGATAATGTGCCCTTTTTTCTTAGTATTCCTATATTATTTCTGTCCTCCCTTTTTAAAAGGAACAATTTTAACTCTAAAGTAAAACTCTTTACAATTATAAAGCTATTTCTTCCAAGCTTCCCACAAATGTCTAGCTTAGTTGTATTTGGCAAATTTAGGATTAAGTTTTCAATGAAAATGAAGAAGATCATATACATCATTCTCCTTACTGTTTCTTTTGCCCTTAAATGATTGCTGGGTCAAAAGATTTGTACACACACAGACACACACATGCATACATATACCACTTTACTTATCTATGTGTGTGAATCTGTGTGATTATAATTCCATCTGTAACCCAGTTTGTACGCATGCACACAGAGTCCAGAAGATTACTTTCTGTTCCTCAGAACTGAAGTTATCAGTGTTTGTCTTGGCTTGTGACATGGATGCTAAGATTCAAACTTTGGACTTCGTGATCATAACAAGAGCCCTCAACCACTGGGCCATCTCTCCATGACTCAAGAAGTTAGGAATTTACAAGAAAGTAGAGCTGAGAGATTTGTCATTAGTTGGGGCTTCATCAGTTTTAGGCTATTTTCTACTTTATATTAGCTTATTTGAACCTCACACTATAACTCTTTTTTCCTGTTTTTACTTGTGAAAACTGATATGTAGCAAAATAAAGTGAAATACCCAAATATCTGAGGAAACCTAGCCTCTTAGAATTCTACGGAGGCTAATAAAGTACAGAGAGAAAGCCATGATCCAGTGAGCATCTAGCCTCACTTGATGCTACTACAAGGTACAGAAACAGACTTAAAAGCGTGCTCAGAACTGGCCGGTTTTTAAATAAAGACTGTGTTGTCATGAAGACATGTGGTGGGGCTTGGTATATTGAGAATTTTGGTTTCTTTAAAAACACAAAAATATTGTGGGAATATGTTTTCATTTTTTAAATTCTTTATTAATTACACTTTATTCACTTTGTATCCCCCCTATGGTTCCCTCCCTCCTCCCTTCCCAATCCCTCCTTTCCTCCCTGCACGCATGCCCTTCCCAAGTCCACTGATAGGGGAAGTCTTTTCCTTCCTTCTGATCCTAGTTAATTAGGTCTCACCATGAGTGGCTGCATTGTCTTCTTTTGTGGCCTGGTCATGCTGCTCCCCCCTCAGGGGGAGGTAGTTAACTGATTGGAGCAGGCCAATCAGTTCATGTCAGAGACAGTCCCTTTTCCCATTACTATGGAATCCACTTGGACCTTGAACTACATATATGCAGGGTTCTTAGGTTATCTCCATGCATGGTCCTTGATTGGAGTATCAGTCTCAGAAAAGACCCCTGTGCACAGATATTTTGGTTCTGTTGCTCTCCTTGTGGAGTTCTTGTCCTAATCAAGAGGGAGGACTCTTGCTAAAATGTTCAATCCCTATCCAGAAAGGCAAAGAAGATGGACATCAGAAGAAGGAGAAAAGAGGGAACAAGTCAGGAGCCTGACACAGAGGACCTCTGAAAGGCTCTGCCCTGCAGACTATCAGTGCAGATACTGAGACTTATGGCCAACCTTTGGGCAGAGCTTAGGGAACCTTATGAAAGAAGTGGGAAACAGTAAGATCTGGAGAAGACAGGAACTGCACAAGGGGAACAACAGAACCAATATGTTTTCATTTTAATCCCAGGTATGGATATGGAGCTGCTTCAGATTGTCCGTAGCAGGTGACAATGATTTTCCTCATGCTCTGGTAGAAGCACGATTTTAGCATCTGCAGGTATATTATGCTAGTGTGTGATGTTTGGAATTCTGGGGACTCTTCAGAGGATATATAAATGCTAAATCCCCAAGAGAAGGAAGCTATTACTGTTGCTAGTAGAGTGCTGTTAGTTGATAAATTATAAAATTAGTCAACAAAAAATTCAAAAAAGCAGTTGAAAACTCTTGAAATTTTCAGTGATTAATAGTAGATATTAGACCAACAAAACTAAAAAATCTGAGCCCAGGGGGTCCTGCAGAGACTGATGTACCAATGGAGGACTGTTGGTATAATGTTCTTTTGGAAAGTAGACAATTTATCCTTGTTCATTCAAATGCTGAATTCTCTACCCCACTATCTGGTTTCAATCTGGACATTGCATTGTGATGCTTATTCTAAGAATCACCTGTCCCAAGTTTGTGTAAACATGCCACCATTTGTTCTTTATATTTTCAATTAAACAACCAGCCCCAATGCTGTGTAATTGTGAAGATAGGGTGGGACACCCTGATCTAGAGGGGAGAGAGTGGAAGCAGGAAGGGGGAGCAGAAAATCAGCAGGAGAGGTCTTGGAACCACGTGGAGAGATGGACTGGCCCTAAGATATGACTAAAAGCAAGTACAATGGGTGAAATCTGAATGGTAGGAAACTATGTAGGCTTGGAGGTTTAGGATGGAATAAGTAATGCCCAGCATTGTGCTCTAGGTTAATTAAATAAACCCCAGTCTCTGTGTTGTGATTTGTGTATAAGTTGGATTAAAATTAACAGAATCTTAACTGAAAGATAAATCAATAGTAAATATTAATAACTAACAACAGAGGACCATGCATGGAGAGGACCTAGACCCCCTGCTCAGATGTGGCCTATAGGCAGCTCAGTCTACATGTAGCTCTCTGAGTGAGGGGATCAGGTGATGCCTCTAACATAAACTCAGTTGACTGCTCTCTGATCACTCACCCCTGATGATACAGCCTTACCAAGCAATGGAGGAAGAGGATCCAAGCAATCCTGATGAGATTTAACAAGCTATGGGCAGATGGCAATAGTGGAAAACTCTTTCAGTGGAATAGGAGAAGGAGATGAGGGAGGGTGGGACAAGGTGAGTTGAGCGAGGGGGGAATTCAAAGGGGATATATAATGAATAAATTGTGAAGGAAATAAAATAAGTAAAAATTAAAAAAAAACCTTTTGAAGACAGTGTGTGTTATTAAAGACTTGAGAAGGGACCAGAAGAATTGACGGGGATTAATTATTTTAATCTTTTACAGCAAAGTATCAGTAAGAAGGGCATGGGTGACAGTGCTTTAAGCCTCCAAACTCACTTCTATGCATATCAATGTAGACATTTTAATATAAAATGGCTCACAGTACTTGACAATTGTGCTGCATGACTGAGGACAGAAGCATTTTAATTCCTGCAATCTTGGACATGCCATCTGCAATCAGGTTTAAGAGAAGCAGAGGGAAGAAGTCCTTCTGCCAATGACTAGCACAGTCAACTACTCTAAAACAGAATGCTGTGACTGAGGCTGATATTTCCTGGTCAGGGGAACATGACATTAGACCATATTTATCGAAAGGCTGCAGAAGTGACGTAAATTCAAGTCAAAGAGAAGAGGACACCCGGTCCCAAGTCTTGTGTATTTTGTACCATGTGACTGCCAATATTCTCAAAGTAAACCATGGAATAATGGCTGTCAAAGCTCTTCCTGCAAACTAGAACTAAATTTCTGCTACTATGTCCTAAGTGTGTCTCTGACCTCTACTTTCTCATAAACTTTTTCTTCTTTGTTCTTCTTCCCCACTTATAATTAGTTCTGAAAACATACTAAGAAGTTTCTCTTCCCTATGATGACTAGGGCTCCACTCTCAGGTGGTATGCAGCAAAGGCCTCACTTCAGACACTTTGCTAGGTGAAGCAGAGTGAGGAAATTCCTCTGACTTTTGGCCTCTGCTGCCATTGGTTCTCTACGTGCTATGGTGAGGACTGGTTGCTCCTGTTCATGGGCCAAATTCATTACTAATGTTCCCACTGCTGACAAAGTTGGGAATTCACTGTAATTTTTACTCCCAGCAATTGGCCATTCTACATTTGATTCAGAACAATCTTAACATATGGTTTTATGGAAAATATTTCCATGAGTTCCTGGACTTGTTTTTTACTTATAAAGTCAGTTTCAGGCAATATTTATTTATTTATTCATTCATTTATTCATTCATTTATTTGATTGGTTGGTTGGTTGGTTGGTTGGTTGGTTGGTTGGTTGGTTAGTTAGTTAGTTTGTTGGTTGGTTGGTTTCTAAGACAAAGTTTCTCTGTGTCATAACTATGGCTATCCTGGAACTCGCTCTGTAGAATATGCTGTACTGAAACATACACAGAGAGCTGCCCTTCTGAATGCTGGAATTAAAGGCATGAGCCACCATGTTCAGCACAACCTCCTTTTTATAGTAGATATTTTAAAATGCTCTAAAAATAAGCAGTTGCCAGTGCTACAAACTTACTTCTCTATAGTTTGTTGTATACTGATTTAAACTAAGTTATTATGTATTCACTTTAACCTTCAGTGACACAACTTATTGAACTAAAAAATCTGTTTTGATAAAAATACAGGATTATTTCCCTCAGAAAATAAATGTCTTAGAAACTAAAAACAAAACAATGGAAGGTTGGAAACTCAGTTGTATATATGCACTTGTAAGCTTTATTAAGATTCAAAATAATCAAAATAATCAAAATAATTCAAAATGAATTACCCACTAGGAGAATTCAAAGTTTAAAAGCATTTACTCTTATCTTAATCAGAGATTTTTATCACTTAAAGTTTCAAGAATGTGTTATATAAATTTTAAAAAAGAGCATTGGGCTATATAATATTTGTTATTTTTAGTCCTAAGATCATCTCAGTGGTATTATTTAAGCCGCTATCACAAACAATAAGACACAGACACCTGTTAAATCAATAATTGCCCCATTTACCTTGGGCCAGGCAGATATTTCACTTACACCATCTCAATAACCTCACCATCCATATCCAATCCCTCATCCAATGCTGTCCACCTTAATACTTCCTATCTGGACTACCTTCCATCCATAACCTCATCGTACTTGCTTCTGTTCTTCATCTGGGTCTTTTCACAACATTATTGGAGACTTTCCTCTGCTCATGTGGTGTTTTCTCCAGGCTAACCCATCCTGGCATCTCCCTCTTTCTTCTCTTCCTGTCCATCTGTCTTTCCTGTGATGCCCATGTGGTTCTCCAAAGCCTGAGTACCTTAGCCATGTCTCCCCGTTCTGCCTTGCCCAGCTATAGGCCATTTAGTGAACCAATCAGGTATAATGTTTTAGGCAGGTTCACACAAACAAGGTTGGGTGTATCCGGCAGACAGTTACCAGACCTTGAGTGCCAGATATTACATTAGGCCAACTCCAACAATTCTCCTTTTCTGTCTAAATAAATGGCTACTTTTTATACAGCAAGAATTATTATGAAACAATTACAAGAACCAATAGTCAAGGCTAACAAATATAGTGTCTAGTGTAAATGTATGGGAGCTGGGAGATGGATGGTGAGGATGTTGAGACAGCGCAAGTGAAATATCTGCCCTGCCCAAGTCAAATGTGGCAATTATAAATCTAGCATGAATCTCTGTCCCACCATCTGTAGTAGCAGGTTAAATAATACTGCCATGACACTCTTAGGGCTAACAATACAGTGCAGAGCCCAGCACACTTTCTTTAAAATTTACTATAAGAATGTGTGGATACAGAAGGATATTGAGCTTATTATGGAATTAGAAACTATAGTGAAAGGGAAAGATGCATAAGACCAACCAAAAATGTAAATCTTCATATGTCAAAAAACAACAAGCAAATGCAAAACATGAATTAGCAAAAATAAAAAATCAGAAGCTGCAATGGTTTGTTTTGCTGTATGTTGTAACAGGGTCACTGATTTGTGGGAATAGGACCATAAATTTCTGGGAATGTTTCTGTTTGAAAGGAGACTTTTTTCCTTAGCTAAAGGTACAAAGAAAGAACATAACAGACTTAGTTTTGCAAGCCTGTAATCTCAATGCTCAGCAAGATCGCAGCTTTTTCTCCACATAGGGCATTCCAGGTCACCTAGGGATATTTGGGAAGGCCCTGTCTCAAGCAAACATACACAGGAACACAGAGAGAGATTTTAGTCCTTCTAGAGTCTGAAATTTGTTACAGGATCTGCTTGTGTGGGGGTTTGTGCTCATCTCTGTAGTTTGGTTAGCGTGTGCTCTTGTTCTGATGGAAACAAATTGTGTCATGGCAGATTACCAGAGCTTGAAAAATGATGACAAATGATCTCTAATATTGCAATCTATTCTATTAGCACTGCATCAAGTATGGATATGATTCCTCTGCCCAAAATCCAATTTCAGAGTAAAACCCTGACCCCAAAATTAACTCTGCAGACCTCTTTCAATTCATGTTGAAATTACTTTCCTCTCATCAGGGCTTAACCAGCTAGCTGCCTGCTGAAGACCCTGCTTCTGCTGGCTGCACACAGTTATGCTGGGGACACCTTTCCCCAACATGCATCAAACAACCCTAATTTCAGCTTGGAGAACCATGATTCCAGGCAAAACTGTATCCTAGAATTCAGCACACAACAAATTGTGGATGTTCCCACATACCTACACCCACCCAACCCCTTACACACCAAATATTGTTATCCTAGAGAGGAAACAATCAGAGAGAATGTGAAAATCTATGACAGGATGCTGGGGTGTCACCCTCCACTGCACCTGATTTTCGGCAGGACACTGAGATTTTGACTACACTCCAGTGAATTATATATATATATATATAAAATAGAAACTGGACATTTTTTTCGAGGGCTGGGTTAAGTATAAAGGATGGAGCAGAGGACACGGAGGGACTGGGAAGTGAATTGATAGGGAAATATGATGTGAAATCGCCAAAGAATTAATGAAAATATTATGTTAGAAAAAAAAGAGCCACATGATGTATTAGGAGGGGAGAAGAACAGCAGAGGTTTCCCCAGATGCTCATTGGATGACAAAGCACTCAACTTTCGAATAATGTGTAGTCTGAAAACATAGCCTTGCATAGAAATAGCCTATCAAAAATAGCCTATCATCATGGCCTAAGGATGTTAAGAAGTCAGTCCTCAGGTATTGCAACTTCTCAGTTTCCTTTAAGTTAGAAATAGTAGCCGCAAAAGGCCTAAAAATCGTATTTTATAAAAAAAAATATATATATATGAAATTAGGCATCTTACCCAGGGTCCTCCTTCTTGTTTAGCTTCCTTAGGCATACAGATTTTAGTATGATTATACTCTATTATGTATCTAATATCCACTTATAAGTAAGTATATACCATGTGTGTCTTTCTGCTTCTGGGATACCTTACTCTGGATGATCTTTTCTAGTTCCCACCATCTGCCTGCAAATTTCATGATTTCCTTGTTTTTAATTGCCAAGTAGTATTCCATTGTATAAATGTAGCACAATTTCTGTATCTATTCTTCCTTTGAGGGACATCTGGGTTGTTTCCAGATTCTGGCTATTATGAATAAAGCTGCTATGAACATGGTTGAGCAAATGTCCTTGTTGTATACTTGCGCATGTTTTGGACATAAGCCTAGGAGTGGTATAGCTGGATCTTGAAGTAGCACTATTCATAATTGTATGAGAATGCACCAAATTGATTTCCAAAGTGGTTGTACAAGTTTACATTCCCACCAACAATTGTCTCCAGCATATGTTGTCACTTGAGTTCATGATTCTAGCCATTCTGATAGGTGTAAGGTGAAATCTCAGGTTTGTTTTGATATGTATTTCCTGACGAGTAAGGATGTTGAGCTCAATCTTCATTCAGAAAGGCAAATGGGATAGACATTGGAAGAAGGTGAAAATAAGGAACAAGACAGGAGCCTACAACAGAGGGATTCTGAAAGACTCTACCCAGCAGGGTGTTAAAGCAAATGTTGAGATTCATGGCCAAACTTGGGGCAGACTGCAGCAAATCTTATGAAAGAAAGACCTGGAAGGGTATGGAGCTCCACAAGGAGAGCAACAGAACCAAAAAATCAGGGCCTAGGGGTCTTTTCTGAAACTGATACTCGAACCAAGTACCATTCATGGAGATAACCTGGGAACCCCTGCACAGAGGTAGCCCATGACAGCTCAGTCTCCAAATGGGTTCACTAATAAGGGGATCAGAGGCTCTCTCTAACATGAACTCAGTGGCTGGCTTTTTGATCACCTCCCCCTGAGGGGGGAGCAGCCTGACCAGGCCACAGAGGAAACTATGAATGACAGTCCTGTTGAGACCTGATAGTTAGGGTCAGATGGAAGGGGAGAAGGACCTGCACTATCAGTGGACTGGGAAAGGGGCATGGGAGGAGATAAGAGAGGAAAGAAGGGCAAGATTGGGAGGGGATGAAGGTGTGGCTACAGCTGGGATACAGAGTATATACATTGTAATAAATAAAAAATTATATTAATAAAATAATTGCTTGAAAAGAATACGAAATTTTACACCAGATTCTAAGGGAGAACATGTGAATTCGGTGGAACGCAACGTTTACATTTGCCTTCTGTAAAGGTCGGCAAAGAATGGGAAAGCTTTCTCAGTGTCCATGGTGTGGTTTTCTAGATGTTCTTACTTCATAGCCACGGGGCTCAAGCTATTTCTCTTTCCATATTTAGATAGACAGACAACTTTCAGAAATTGCATGCCAAAACTTGATTGGGATCATGTAGACAAACAATGCTGGTTCATCTGCAAAGGATTGTGAAGGAAGTAATTTTCTCAGGCACTCTCTGAAACAGAAAAGGAAGGAGGAAAATTATGAAAAACTGAGACTTAATGGAGGTTCCTTGATTGCTTCTGGGACCAGTGAAGTGAGATAGTGGCAGCCCACACCCTCTTCCTTCCCATCTTCTTCCCCTGTTTCCTTCCTCAGGTTCTAAGGTTTCATCTTGTCAGGCACAAAGCAGACAATGGAGCACAGCTGTTTCTTAGAAGATAAATGTGAATTATGACTCCTAGATGGTTCATCCTTGGCTTGGATTTAAAATATTTGAGGATACGTTTTCAAAAGTTTTTACTACAATTCACCCTAAGTGAAAAACTGAAACTAAACTAAATGTCCATTAACAGAATGAGAGGTAAGAAGATCATGGCAGAGCCTGCAACACAGTATTATACAATTTTAACATCCACAAATGCCTGAGTACAAAAACAGCAATATAAAAACAAGAACATCATTTAGAGATCCATGTATGTGCAGGTACCAATACAGTATCCTAGTGAATGTAATTTTTGAAATAAATAACTTAAAGGTGTACAGAAAATATAATTCATGAGAAACGAATTTTATTTTATACAAATTCACACAAACAACAAACTAATATTTGTAAGAGACTTGCAAAAGAATTAAAAGTAGTGGCTTTTGAGGAAAATAATGAGAACTTAGAATAAGATATAACCATCACATTCATCCAGAAGGTCGAATCTGAGAAACTTGGGCATACACAAATTTAGACGAAAATATTAAAAGTCTGGATAGAGTTAGAGATGTCCCTGAGACATTGCTTAGAGACCATGTATCAGACCAACACTTGTCTGAGTGTGGCAGAGTGGACATACTTGAGATGAGAGGTCAGCGAGGCTGAACACAGAAGACAGAGAATCAAAGGGATATTGCTACTGTATTTCTATAAAACAACACAACTCAATGTGTATCACTGAGAAAAAAGGAAATGTGGAGCTATGTTTCTCAAAGCAGAAGTGCCTTGGAGAGCTCCTCTAAGATCATCCTACATTGTCACAGATATACCTTCCTGGACTACCTGAAGGCAAACATTTTAATTCTGTTGATGGAAATGTTAGGTTCATATGTTTCCAGTTAATTAATTTTCGCACAAAGATTTGGGAAATTCTGAAGGGAAGAGATTTATGTTTAGTATATTGGACACATAGCTGTCATTGATGTCTATATTACCAGGAGGATTAGACTCAAAATCATATCCCATGAGCAAGTAATAGATCCCATTTAAATGAAAAATTTAAAAAAAAGAGTCTATCAAAGTTACTCCATCATGTCTTCTACTGGAGGTTGATCCTAGCTTTTAATAGGTATTATGGGGGAGGTGGCCATTTGTTGCCTCCAAAACATGCTGGCTCCACGGAATAGCAAATCTGCTGCTGATCTGCCTGGAGGAAAGTTCCTTGGAGTTTTCAGGAGGGGCAGATTGTGCTTCTACCCCTTCTGGTGGTGGCCGCTGCTGTGGATTATACTTTTCATTCCCAGCATCAGCTCTGAGATTGGGCTTTGGCTTTGTTTCTCAAAATGTGTATGAGTAAGGCCAGAATAAATGAGCACATTGGTGAAAGACTTTCCTCTTGTTCTTTTTTTTTTTAATTAAGTTTCTATTTTTTACATTAATTAGATTTTATTCACTTTGCATCCCAGCTGTAGCCCCCTTGCTCATTCCCTCCAAATCCCATGCTCCCTTCCTCATCTCCTCCCATGCCCCTCTCCAAGTCCACCAACATGTGAGGTCCACTTCCCCTTCCATCAGACCCTAGCTTATCAGGTCTCATCAGGACTGGCTGCATTGTCCTCCTTTATGTCCTGGCAAGGCTGCTCCCCCCTCAGGGGGAGGGGTCAAAGAACCAGCCACTGAGATCATGTCAGAGAGAGTCCCTCTTCCCATTACTAGGGAACCAACTTGGATACTGAACTGCCATGAGCTACATCTGTGCAGGGGTTCTAGGTTATCTCCATGCATGGTCCTTGATTGGAGTATCAGTCTCAGAAAATGCCCCTGAGCCCAGATATTTTGGTTCTGTTGTTCTCCTTGTGGAGCTCCTGTACTCTCCAGCTCTTACTAACTACCTCTTCTTTCGTATGATTCCCTGCCGTCTGCCCAGAGTTTGGTTATCAGTCTCAGCTTCTGCTTTGATACAATGCTAGGTAGAGTCTTTCAGAGGCCCTCAGTGTTAGGCTCCTGTCTTGTTTCTTGTTTGAAAGGGAAGAAATCAAAGTATCACTATTCGCAGATGATATGATAGTATACATGAGCGACCCCAAAAATTCAACCAGAGAACTTCAGCTGATAAACATCTTCAGCAAAGTGGCTGGATACAAAATTAACTCAAAAAAAAAAATTCAGAAGCCCTCCTGTATACCAAAGACAAAAGGGCCGAGAAAGAAATTAGAGAAACAACACCCTTCACAATAGCCACTAATAACAAAAAGTACCTTGGTCTGACTCTAACCAAGCATGTGAAAGACCTGTTTGAAAAACAAAACTTCAAGTCTCTGAGGAAAGAATTTGAAGAAGATATCAGAAGATGGAAAGATCTCCCGTGCTCATGGATTGTTAGGATTATCATAGTGAAAATGGCTGTCTTGCCAAAAGCAATCTACAGATTCATTGCAATTCCCATCAAAATAACAAAACAATTCTTTACAGACCTTGAAAGAAAAATTCTCAACTTCATATGGAAAAACAAAAAACCCAGAATTTCCAAAAGGATCCTGTACAACAACATATCTTCTGGAGGTATCTTTATCCCTGATCTCAAGCTGTATACTACAGAACAATAGTAATAAAAACTTCATGGTATTGGCATAGAAACAGAATGGTGGCACAGTGGAACCAAGTAGAGGACCCAGAAATAAACCCACAACCTATGGATACTTGATTTTTGACAAAGAAGCCAAAACCATTCAGTGGAAAAAAGACAGCATCTTTAACAACTGGTGCTGGTTCAACTGGATGTCTACATGCAGAAAAATGGAAATGATCCATATTTATCACCCTGCACAAAATTAAAGTCCAAGTGGACCAAAGTCCTCTTGTTTTCTTTCCTTGACTTGATCACACAATCCTTTCTCTCTGAAACTATCTAACAACAGCTAATGCCCTCTTCCATATATAACCATTTTTTACTTTTTTTTCCTCACATCCCAACTATACAGAAGGTTCTGGATGTATTTTCCTGTGGCAAGAATGTGCATGTATCAAAGCAGATACTAAGACTCATAACCAAACCTTCGGCAGAGTTCAGGGAATCATATGAAAGAAGGGGGAGTTAGTATGACCTGGAGAGGACAGGAGCTCCACAAGGACCAAATATATCTGGCACAGGGGTCTTTTCTAAGACTGTTTCTCCAACCAAGGACCATGCATGGATATAATCTAGAACACCTGCCCAGATATAGCCCATCGCAGCTCAGTATCCAAGTGGGTACCCTAGTAAGGGGAACAGGGACTATTTCTGACATGAACTCAATGGCAGGCTCATTGACCTCTGCTCCATGCTCCTGAGGGAGGAGCAGCCCTGCTAAGCAACATAGGAGGACTTTGCAGCCAGGCCTGAAGATACCTGATTAAACAGGGTCAGATGAAAGAGGAGGAGGTCCTCCCCTATCAGTGGATTTGGAAAGGGGCAGGGAGAGATGAGGAAGGGAGGGTGGGATTGGGAGGGAATGAGGGAGCGGGATACAAAGTTAATAAACTGTAACTAATATTAAAAAACATAAAAATTTAATTAAGAAAACAAAACAACGAAAAAGAATGTGCCCCTCATCTTGCAAACAAAAAGGTTCGGGTACTCTTATTTCTCACATGAGGTGTGCTGAAAACAAAAGGGCAATGATGCAAGAGGAGAACACATAAACATCACGAGAGTTCCCTTTGTGCTTCAGGACTCTATGCTCTGCCTCTGCGTGGGGTTTCAGTCTGCGTTTCTGAACGCTATAATTAAATATTAGTTATCTGTTCAAAGAGAGCAGAGAATGTCAAAGATGCTCAACAGCAAATTCGCTAAACACCTGGGGCCAATTTATTTCAGTTTAAATCAAAGAGGATTATACAGCAAATGGAAAGACAGGAGGAGGAAAGGGGACATCTAAATTTTCTCCTTCTTATTCTTGAGGCTGTGCAATTACATACATGAACACCAGGGAAGAAGTAAACCATGGATCTTCTCACTCCCTGAGGGAGTCAGCTTTAAGGCACTTTTGGTTTCTGCCTCATCTCACAGTGGATATTCCTGGATATGAAGCAGGGAAATTTCTTCTGGCAGGCTCTTTTATATTCATATTGTAAATATTAAGTGATATCCACACGACCCTTATACCAGGAGTTCTGCCTGAAGCTTTAGAGAAAGCAATAGTCATTCATTCCTAAGTCAAAAAAATAGATATATATGATAACACATGAAACACAGGCAGTTAAACTGAATTAAAGAATGATGGATTGGGCTTTACCTCCTGGCACATTAATATGCTCATCATCTGTGAACTCTATAAAGAAACATAACATGAAAAGCAAATTCAGTTCACAATCTTTCAGAGCTTACAAATGTCCTACAAGACAATGTAACCTCCAGACTTGAAAATCATGGTTCAAATAAGTTGTCCATTCAGTCTCTGAGATTCTTCTGGAAAGGGTCCGGGATGCAAGAGCATGTGGGGTTTCCCTGTGCTGTTAACCCCCAGCTCCAAACATGAAAATTATAGTATCCTCCCTACGTATCTGCAAAATTTAGTGCTCCCTTTTCAGAAGTATCCTGCATGTTTCAAAGTCATGTTGAGAATATGTCTCATCAGTTTGTTTCTTTTTTAATTCTTAGCATTCTCAAGAAGAAAATGCCAGACTACACATCATAGAATGACACATTTACTGCTTCAAACATACTAAAATTCTGAATGTTAATGGAGTAAAATATATAGATTTTATATATAGTAAAATATATACTTGTACTTCGTTGTCTGTATTGTTAAATTTGGTCTGGAATTCTCTGCTTTTGAACTAATCCTGATGTGTTTATCTGCATCATATGTCTTATGTCCACTCTGCAGCCAAGCTGGCCGCTACCAATATTCAGTAGGATTATGAGAATGTGCTCAGTATCAGGCCATTTTGTGCATAAATGCAAATTTTAATTAATTAATTTACATTCCAATAATAGCCTTCTTTCTCCCCTCTTCCTATTCCCATACTCCCTCCCCCTTCTACCAACCCTCCCTCTCCAACTCCTCAGATAAAAGGACCCTCCCCCAACGTACACCAGCACATCAAGTTGCATCAGTAAGTAGTGCATATTCCTTGACTGCTGCCTGGTGAGGCAGCTCCTCCAGAAGTGATCCAAAGGCAGGCAACGGAGGCCATATTCTAGACAGCCCTATTAAAAGGAACCCATATGGTTCCTGCCTCTTTACAGCATGCAGAGCACCTTATTTAAACCAAAATGGGAAATCTTGTTCCTTTGCTCAGAATTTCATGCCTTTCAGATTAACTATTAAATAAAAGAAAACATGCTGTGAACAAAACTGTTCTATCCCTAGTCACAGTGATTATCTGATTCTTTCCTTTCTCCCTCCTTTTTTCACCTTTCACCCCTTCTCTCTTTCCTCCTTTTCCTGAATGCACAAGATCCAATCTATATTGGTTCATACCTTCATCTGGGCTCTGAGCTGAGCTCAAGGCCAGCAAGGCCACAGTGAGCAGGATCACCAACATTTTGGAGGAGTTCTGGAGTTTCTTCCAAGTCTGAGCTGGCACATGCAAGGCCGTTTCCTTTATATAAAGGAGCCAAACAATGACATCTTTGAGCTATCATTGGGTGAACTCGCTCTGCTATTTGTCCTTGGGACATTAGCCCAGCAGGTTTAGCCCACGGAGTGTGCAGAAGGTTATCAACATGTCTTATTAAGAAGGAATAAGACATAATGTATCAATGTTGTTAAAGGAACATTGTCTCTTTACAGCCAAGCCATGTTCAAGTGTGTGTCTGTATCCCATATTCACTAGTTGTACCACATTTCAGATGTTTTCACCTTCTAGTATTGTGAAGATCTTGGTAATAAACATGGCTGAGCAAGTATATGTAGAGCAGGATCTTGAAACTTTTTGCCATATGCTAAGGAATGGTACACCTGAGTCAAATGGCAAATTTACTTTCAGCTCTCTGAGAATCTTCCACACTCATTTTCATACTCAACATATGACATTGCAATCCTACCAACAATGAAGGAGGGTTCCCTTTTCCCTACATCCTCACCAGCATTTGTTGACAGCTGTTTTTGGGGTCTTGCCCATTCTCATTTGGGTGAGATATTATGTCAAAGCACTGTCAGTTTGAATTTCTATATGTTCTAAGAAAATTGAAGAACTTAGGGGTTTTTGAAATTTGTTACCCATTTTCATTTCTTCTTTATAAAACCTTTGCTTAGATCTCTTACCCATTTTCATTTGAGTCACTTGCTTTTGTGATTCCTGATATGTATGTTTGTTGTCTTGTTTTTTAGTTCCTTGTGTATTCTGAATATTGATCTCTGAAAGGTATACTGGGAAATATTCTTTCATACAATGTGTACTTCATCTTTACTTGATGGGTTACTTTATTTGCCATCAGGAAGATTTTTACTTCAACAGATCCCATTTGTCAATTATTAGCATTAACTCCTGTATGAAGTCTTTTTTAGAAAGTCATTCATACACAGGTGTCTTGTAGGATACAACTATTATTTCTTTTACTAATCATAGGACATCAGGTTTCACATTGATTTCTTGGATTTATTTGTAGTTTTTATATCCTTCTATATGTGGACAGTTATTTTTTTTTCAACTCCATTTAGTGAAGATGTGTATTCTTGGCATCTTTATGAAATGTTAGATGGCTGTAGTATGTGCAGTCATGTGTGAGTCTTTTATTTCATTCTATTGATCCACATGTTTTTGTTAATGCCATACTGTTTTCTTACTAGAAGTATAGATTTGGGGGAACTCACATAAGGCCCCAATCCTAGATGAAGGGATAAAGTAAATTAATGGCTGCTGACAGAGGAAAATGCTGTCTTTTCTAAGAATGATCCCGTTGATATAATCAATTTAAAATAGTCTGTCCTAAACATACATAAGAAACACTAAATGGGCTCAACAGTAATGTTTGTAAACATGTTTAAATATGCATGTAACAATAATAATAACAATAATAATTAAAGACAATGTATAATTATAATAATAATATATTATATACATAATTATTATAATAACAATAATAATTATTAAAGACAATGTCATGAATTTGAGAGGGAACTGGGGAAAAGGGGAAAAGTTAGAGTCATGAGAGGAGGAGATAGAAATTAAGCAAATATAGGGCTCCCAAAGAAATCCTAAAAAAATATATTGTCCACATTCAATAGCCCAGAAAAAGGTATTAAATTTCCTTCACTATTTTAATGGCAGTCTAGTTGACAGTACTTGGTCAAATTTGCTGATATTCAAGTGTTTGAAGAGTAGAAGCAGTGAATAAGTGAGGGTATATGTGTCAGTAGAAATTATATAGGTTTCAATAAACAGTGAATATCTCTGTTACTATAGCCAGATCTACATAAATCATGCTATGTGATTTTTGTATGATATTTAATTACTGTTTTGTTGATAGTTGTTGATATTAAAATCTTGCCCAGTCATTAACGTGTTAGAATAAAAATTTGACCTTAACGACAAGTGATTGACCCTCAGTCTGTTCAGTCTCAGAAAACCTCTGCCAGTCTCAGAGGATACGATTCTAGGCAGAGACGTCTTGTAGACAGAATTCACATGGCCTACAACCCTCTTGTTATTATAAACAGACTTTAAAGTTATAAAAGTGAAAGTGGCCAGTGAAACTACAAAAAAAATTTTTCAACTGTGGGAGAATGTGAATATGTATTTTCCATAAAAAACGGGTTTCATAGTGTAGGAGTTCTTAGAGGATTCCTCTTTGTCCAGCATGTTCCATGGGCCTGTTTGGATGTTCTTCCATCCAAGAAATAGTTTTATCCACTGTGACCATACATTATTAACCACAATTAATCATGTGTTTAGGCTGGCCAATACAGCTGTTAAGTAGCTGTTATGTATCATTCATGCACAATTTTTCCATCCGCTTCTCTTCAGCTCTCTGATTGATTTTCAATACAGAGGATTTTCTCAAATAATGACTCTTGTTATTCCCAATTTCCAGGTGAAAATGTTTCATTGAAATTCCTTGTCCTGGGAGCTCCAAGATGGCTGTGAAAAGGATGTTTTATATAATATCTGTTGTTAATTGATATTCTATTGTTAATCAGCATATTGTCTGGCTTTTGCATTAGTGTATTTTGGACAAATTCTTTATCAACCTTACATAAAAATATTACAAATCATTTATATTTTGTGTATAGTTGCTTTGCATGTGTGTATATGTATGTATGTAGTTATATGTGTATGTATGTACAGATATATGTATTCTGCATATATGACTGGTGTCCTAGAGGCCAGGGATGTTCAGGAGGTCCTCTGAAACTGTAACTATAAACTAAACTCCTTTGTGGAAATTGGGTATTGAACCCATGTCCTCCATAAAACAGCCAGTGCTCTTGAAGCACTAAGGCATCTCTCCAGCCCCTCCTTTAGTTTTCTGAACTAAAGCTCTAATGTTCAGCATTCTATATTAAGCTTATTCTGATTTTTGAGATTTGATAATATGATTTTCAAATAATTCTTTGTAAACCTCGGGGTAACTCAACTGATCATTTTTCTTTCATGATTGTGGAATCTGTTACACTTATTTCTTTCCTGCTTCTTTTTATCCTGGAATTTACAAATTTGTCACCATAAGCAGCTGTGTCCTCTTTCACACTTTGGAAATGAGACATTTAGATTACTACAGGGCTGTGGGATATGTGTATAATTTGTTTACGTGTGGGTGTATAGGGTCATGTTGGTGATTATAGTAAGGAAACTGTGCTGTTTTAGTGTGGATGATTAAGTGGTCCTGGACTCCTTCTTTTCAGGTCAGCTCTGGTCCTTCAGGAGAAGAGTGCAGAGACTAATACAAGAAGGCATCTTTCATGGTCAGAATTGTCTTACATGATTTGGCACTTGAAATGTGAGAAAGATGATGTTGTTTACCACCGAATAAACATAATTACATTCTAAAGGGATATCTATTAGCAGATGACGATTCTATCCTGATTATGGTGTTTGTAAAATACAGACAGAGAACTGCACCTTTGAAGCTTTAACAATGGCTGCATAAACACTACCAGGACAATGTCAACACCATCTTGCAGAGGCTCTGGTCCTACAGCTCTTACGATCTTTCTGCTCCCACTTGCATGACATTTTCCGAGCATTAGGTTTAGGAATTGTATTGTGGAAGTACAAATTGAGGTTGGGCACTCCATGGCCAGTTGTTGCCTGGTCTTTGACCAGTAGAACATTTCTGTATTTCTGGCCCTCTCTACTACAAAAAGACATTTCTTTGACGAAGCTGAAAACCTACACTGTCTTTGTTATGCCAGGTTCACGGGACCCTCAGAGACCACCAGGAGACGACTCGATGCAATTGCAAGAGAGCTTTATTACGAGAGCGATCAAACTCGGGACCCAAGGCTCACTGGTGCAGCAGTAGAGAAGTGGGACCCCGAGCTCTGAGTGAACAGGATTTTTAAAGGGAAAGTCTGTGAGCCGGGGGTTTCCATGGCAGCAAGCAGGGAGACACAAGCCTTGGCGTTACAGAATTGGGTGAGGTTTAGCAGGGTGGGGTGACCTTTTCTGAGGCACATAATCACAATGGCTATTTTTCTAAACCATATCTGAAACGCTGGGGAGAATTTTCCCACCCGATTCTCAACCGATTCCCATTGATTATTGCCAGGGAGTTTGTCTCTATTTTCTATGAAGCATTTATTCTGTCATATTTCCTGGAGGCTGTTGCTAGGAGAGTTAACTTTGTTTTCACATTCTGTAATATTTCCTGGTACCTGAATTCAGTTCCCAGTCAAGATCTTTATTTCAAAATGGAGTTATATTCAGGCTATCTTAAGCTCTTCATCTTCGGGTATAGTGATAAATACATAACATAAAATAAAATATTTTATATTTATAAAATATAGTATTTTTTTCTCTCCCTGATGGGGGAGCAGCCTTACAAGGCTACAGAGGAGGACAATGCACCCAGTTCTGATGAGACCTGATAAGCTAGGGTCAGACAGAAGGTGAGGAGGACCTCCCCTACCCATAGACTTGGAGAGGGACGTAGGAGAAGATGAGGGAGAGAGAGTGGGATTAGGAGGGGATAACAGAGGGGGTTACAGCTAGGATACAAAGTGAATAAACTGTAATTAATTTAAAAATAAAAATTTAATTAAAAATGTAATATTTTATAGTTAGATAATCTTTACATGATGTAAATGCTTTATATTTATTTATAAAGTATAAAAATAATATATTAAATAAGAATAATAAAGTATAATAAATAAATTAATCAGTTAAGCAAAGATGAGGTCCAGAGGATGTGAGAGAATCTTTGCCAGCTGTATATTTGATAGAAGATTAATGCCTTGTGTACATAAGAAACAAACTAACAAAGAGTAAAGAAAGTAAGTGACGGAAATGAAAATGGGCAAGGGGTCTAAACAGAGATTTCAAAAAGAAGGAATAAAAATGACCAATAAATATTGAAAAATTGTTCAACGTCTTTTAATTAAATTTTTATTTTTTTAATATTAGTTACAGTTTTTTAAATTTGTATCTCAGCTGTAGCCCGGTCCCTCATCCCCTCCTAATCCCACCCTCCCTCCCAACATTCTTATAAGTTATAGAAATTCAAATTAAAAGCACTTTGAGATTTCATCTTACTCCAGTCAGAATGGCTAAGATCAAGAAAACATGAACACAGGGAACTTCCTAGAGACTCATACTCCAACCAAGGACTATTCATGGAGACAACCTAGAACCCCTGCACAGATGTAGCCCATGGCAGTTCAGTGTCCAAGTGGGTTACATAGTAATGGGAAGAAGGACTGCCTCTGACATAGCTGATTGGCCTGCTCTTTGATCACCTCCCC
>REGO01000488.1:1224100-1251108 GCA_010120015.1 Rhombomys opimus | reverse complement strand
ATTGTAATCTGGTACAATCGCTAGGAAAATAAGTGTAGAGAATTCTCAAAAAGCTAAAAAGTACACGTATTATAAACACATTTGTTATATTATATTATTATTTGGCAAATTCTTCAGCATTTGCCAAAAGATTTCATCATCCTACTCCACAGATACTTGCTCTGCCATGTTCACTGCCAATCTCTTTACAACAGACAGGAAGTCAAACCATCCTAACTGTCCTACAACTACTGATTGGATTGAAAATGTGATAAAAAAAATAAACACAGTAAAATACTACTTGGCTGTGAAGAGACAATGTTCATTTAACAGCATTGACTCATTATGTCTTATTCCTTCTAGATAAGGCATGTTGACAACCTCTCACACTCCACCCTGCTGGATTAAAGTCCCAAAGAAAATGGTGGATCAAGGTCACCCAATTAGGTCTCAAAGATGTCACTGTTTGGCTTCTTTTTAAAAAGGAAATAATATTGCAGGTCCTAGCACAGACTGGAGAAAAACTAGAGACTCCTCCAGAATGGTAGATTTCCTGCTCACAGCAGCATTGCTGGCCCTGAGCTCAGTTCAGAGCCCAGGTGAAGAAAAAAACTAATACCTATTGGATCTTATGTGTTCCAGAGAAAGAGGGGAGGAAGAAGCAGAAGGAGGAGAGGAAGAAAGATGGAAAGGAGGGGCTCAGGAAGAACAGGCAGATAGAACTTCTGTAATGAAGGCTACAACAGTCAGTTGCCCAGCATACAGCATGGTCTGTTTTATTTAATATTTAATCTGAAAGCCATAAAATGCTGAGCAAAGGAACAAGATTTTCCATTTTATATTTAGGAAAGTGCTCTCCATGATGTAAAGAAGAATGCAAAAAAAAAAAAAAAAGAAAAAAGGCCAGATTTTTGAGCACATTCTCATCAGAGTGAATATTAGGGAGCATCCTGCCTTGGTGCACAGTGGATCCAAGACACATGATACAAATAAGCACATCAGATCAGGATTAATTCAAAAGCAGAGAATTCTAGAACAAATTTACAATCCAGACACTGAAGTCCAAGGATCAGAGCCCAATCTACATATTTTACTCAGTCCACATTCAGAATTTTAATGTGTGAAGCAGTCAATGTATGATGTCTAATCTGGTACTTCAGTCTTGAGAGTGCTAAGAATTAAAGAAAAAACAAACTGGTCAGATATAGTCTTAGTGTGACTTTGAAGCATGCAGCATTCTTAGGGAAAAGGAGCAGTACGGTTTCTCAACTTGCAGGGAGGATAGAACAGATTTTATAATAAGAGCTGGATGGTAACAGCACAGGGAAATCCTACATGCTCTTGCATCTCAGTGCTTTTCCAAGTGTTTCAGAGACTGACTGATGAGCTCACTTGTGCCCTGAGCTTTGAGCCTGGAAGTCACATTTTTTGGTTGGACATCTGTAAGTTCTGAGTGATTGTGATCTAAATTTTTTCTTTGCCTTGTGCTTTATTTCCAGAGTTCATAAATGACAAACCTTCTGCTGTCCTAGCAGGTAAAGCCCAAACCATCATCCTTGCACACTATTTAACTATCTGTGTTACAGTGTGTCATCTTATCATATTTTTCATCTTAGGAATTAATAAATGTTACTTTCTCTAAAGTCATAAACAGATGTTCCCGGTACATAGTTCTGGGAATCATGATTGATTTGAGGATACTAAAAACAGGAAAGGCCAAAAGAAGAAATTTGTCTGCTTCCCATTCAGAAATGACCACTATGAGGTGAGGCAGAAAGAAAAAGTGGCTTAATGCTGACTCCCTTAATACTGTAGTGAGAGGGTCCAGAATTTACTCCTTCCATCTTGTTCCTCTCCTTAATTATACAGTTTCAAGAATAAGATGGAAAAATACCTTGGTTTCCCACTTTTCTTTCCATTTACTATGTAATTCTCTTTTATTTATACTGAAATAAATTGTCCCCGGGTATTTAGTGAAATTGGTGGCGACCATCTTTGATATTCTCTTCTCTCATGCTTTATGTGTGTAGATTTAAGTAAAGTATTGAATGGATAACTCAAACTTAAATTTAGGGCTCAAAAACTCAGAATAAAACCCCTTAAACAGGCAAAGTATACTGTCTTTAAGCACAACTAGAAATCCTAACGATGTTCATGTAGTCTTCACTTACATTACTGCCCTTCAGTCTTCCACTACACCTCATGCATGAAATAAGAGTCCTTCTTGTTTGCCAGATGCAGGAAAACATACTTGTCCCAGGAACATACTTACAAAACCTTCTGTATCATCAGGATGTAAAAAAAGAAAGTGAAGATTGAACATGTATGGAAGATTGAGTTAGATATTGGAAGACAGGTGCTAAGAGAAAGGATTGTGTGGTCAGGTCAGGGAAAGAGAACAAGAGAAAAGCCTTTCACCAGTGAACTCATATATTACTGCCTTACTCAAATACAGCCTGAAGATGAAAGCCAGAGCTCAGTCTCAGAGCCCTCTGCTGATGTAGGGAATGAACAGGATAAGCCACAGCAGCAACCACCACCAGAAAGGAGGCAATGCAATATGCCCCTCCTCCCATAATCTTGCAAGAAACCAGGCAGACCAGCAGCAGGACTTTTTTCTTCCTGAAAGCCAGGAATGAGAACATCCTTTGATAGGCAACAAATGGCGAAGTCCCTATCGTGGCAATAGAAAACTAGGATCAACATCATGTAGAAGAAAAGATGTGATAACTTTGATAGCTCCTTTCTTTGTTTAAAAAAGATCCATCATTTGTTCATGACAGATGATTGTGAGGCTAATCATCCCAGTAGTCTAGATGTCAATGAGAGGTGTAAGTCAATTTTACTGAACATAAAATACAGAGCCCTTTGCTCTGTATTTCCCAAATCTTAGTGTAAAAATCAATCAACTGGAAACATATGAGTCTAACATTCTGTATTTTTTTCAAAACAGATATTTTAGTCGAATAACTTATGCAACTGAAGACTGAATAAAATACCTTTTAACTTAGTTTAAATCAGGTTAACAGCAAAATATAGTGAAGTGATTTTTTTTTCTTGTAAAAGTTAGTTCCATGAAATTATAGAAAGACATTGGCAATGGAACCTTATTGTTAGAATACTGTAAAATATCACCTAAAAAGGGGGAAGAGTGTCTGGGGCAGAGTGGCTCCTGCCTTTAATCCCAGCACTCAGGAGGTAGAGACAGCCAGATCCCTGTAAGATTAATGACAGAGTGGTCTACAAAGTGAGTTCCTGGACAGCCAGGGTTGTTACACAGAGAAACCCTGTCTCAAAAATCAAATGAATGAATGAATGAGTAAAAAAAATAATAAGAAAATAAATATTACCAACAACTGGCTTTACAGCAAGTACAGACTCTCTTGTGAATACTTTTGTGAACCTACATGTTGATATTGAACTGACGCCAAAGGATGACAGCCAACAGCAGGCAGTAAAAGGCCCAGAGAGTTCCCGGCTGTGAACAAAAGCAGTGGGAGTCACAAGGAACAATGAATTTTCCTGTGAACAGAGGGCAACTAGTCCTTACTTCAGCAAGCTGAGAACCGATGGCAGCAGGGCCAAACCTCAGAGGACTTTGCTCCCTCCAGTTCCACCTAGCACAAGGTCTGAAGTGAGTCTTTTGCCACATGAATACCTGAGAGGGAAACCGTAAGACATCGTAGTGAATGAATCTGCTCAGTGAGTTATCAGAATAGAACACAGGTGCAGAACAGGAACAAAAAAGAAAAAGCTGGTGAGAGAGCAAAGGCCAAAGGCATGGGCAGAACGTTTTAGCTGAAGCTTGGTTCTAGTTTTCAGTGATGCCCTTCACAGCCATTATTCCATGGCTGAATTTGAGGACATTAGCAGTAACCTGGTCCAAAATACACAAGGCTTGGAACCAGGTGTTCTCTCTTTGTCTTGGATCCCTGACATTTCTTCAGCCTTTCAGTATGTTCTAATATCCTGTTCCCCTGACAAGAAAATATCAGCCTCAAACACATAACTCTGCCTTAGAGTTGACTACAGTTATCATTAGCAGAAGTTACTTCCTCCCTCCGCTCACCTTTAACCTAGTTGCAGACAACATGACCAAGCTTCCAGAAATTAAATAAGCTTCTGTCTTCGGTTATGCAGCACAATTGGCAGCTAGCCTGAGCCATTTCATATTAAAACTGCTACACTAACATGTAAAGCACTGAGCTAGGAATCTTTAAGCATTGTCACTGATGCGCTTCTTACTGACACTTTCCTGTGAAGCATTTTAAAAAATTTAGTCACTTTACCTGAGTTCAAAGCCTACATGGCAGAGCAGTTTGTGTCACATTCTTCCCTTATTTTTTTCATGTGATGTAGTGAGATTAAGTGGAATTCAGGCCTCTTCTTCCCTACAAAGAGACTCCTCCCAGAGCCTCACTTCTCATCCCGTGACTCAACACAGTGAGCCTTCCCAGTCCTGTGGGGTTCCAGTCTCAAGACTGGCCTAACTCCTCCATTTTGTATGGCAGTTAATACTCATACATTCACTTAAATAGATGGTGTTAAGATGAACCAAGAAAACAAACAAACAAAAAGAATGATGGATAAAAGAAGGAGAGTTGATGAAGGATGAATTGGGCTTTATTTGCAAGGGGCTCATAGGAGACTTTGATAATGTCTTTATAAAATACCACAGAGGATGATCCATAAGGGTAATTTACCTCCCTCAGCTGTTACAGCTGTCCTGCAAGGAAAGGTTAACTACAGCATAAACTGCCCTAATCTAAGAGAGGCCATCACCTAGTTTCTGATACTCATATGGAATAGGTGGAAGATGAAAGGCCCTGAATGAGTACTTTCCTAGGGTCATCCATCTGTTTAAATTAAAACAAACAAAACAAATAGACAGACAGTCACACAGACAAATGCCATTAAATCTTTACTTGTACACCTGAAATTTTCCTGCTATTTTTCTTTCCTAAATATTTAGCACATCTCACGTCTTTTGAGGCAATGCCTTAAATCATTCTTGTTTTTCTTAGGCTCCTCACATAGCTGAGCATGGCCTTCTCTTTCTCTTCTAGTTCCCTAATGGTAGATTACAAATGTATACCACACAACTCTCTCTATTCTGCAAATTTCAATGCCTCAGTTTATTATATTTCTTCCTGTATTTCACCCAACATTCCATCCTTTAGTTGTGTTCCCATGTTTTCTCAAGTGGTAAGAGTAGATTAAAACCTTTGTGTGATGTCATATACATGACTTGTAGTTACTGAAATCCTATTCTCATTGGGAGAAAAACCTTTTAATTGGACTCTGACTCCCTTACCTGAAATAAGGGTAAGATTTTTTAAGTGATTCCCAGTGTCTGAAGCAGCTGTGTTGGAAGCTCATTTCCTTCATCTGTTCTGCATTCATTACTCACCAAGGCTAGCCATCATTCTCTTTGTCTGCTTTGATTATGACAAATATTTTCACAGCTGATCTCCTTCCAGAAAACTTTCCCTTTTCCCAGTCATCCTGACAAGGTAGAGGGATTTCTCGGCAAATAAAAAACTTACCATTTCCATTTTTAAAATGTTATTGTTTATTTTGTTTTGTTTTTAAGACTGTGCTTACCTGTGTAACATCTCTAACTGTCCTGAATCTTGCATTGTAAACCAGGCTAACCTCAAACTCATAAAAATCTCTCTGCCCTGCCTCCAGGGTGCTGGGATCATATGCACCATAATACTCACCTTTTTATTGTGTTTTAGGTATGTGCTAATAAGGTCATCCTGTGCAGTGAGGACATAACAGATCTTAGCTTTGAGGTATGAACTCAGCACAAAAGCATTTAATCTCATTTTTGCCTTCCATTTTTTCCTCCACAGACCCCACGTCAATGTTCTTACACTGTCAACTGGGCTCTTAGTTGAGCTAAGAGTCATCATGTTTGCTGTGAGCAGTTCAAACAAATACTGGAAGAGGCTCTGGAGTTTTTCCCAAGTCTACGCTGTAGGAAGCAAGGCAGCTTCCTCAATAAAAAAGACAAATGAATGGTGCCTTTGAACTCTAATTGGATGCCCTGACATCGTGTGTCTTTCACCCTAAACATCTCCTTTTCTTTGCAATTTTAGCCCAGCAGGATGGGTGTAGAGGAAGTTGTCGGTGTCATTTCTAAAAGATACAATTTGGGACTTGGATGGCATTGTTGAAGGTACACTTCATAAACAATTCACTGATGTAAAAATTAAAATGTTTTGTGCATTATTTGAATTTCTCCCTGGTTTTAGTAATTGTGAAACTGCACATAACTCTCTCAGATTTGTGTTGAGGGGCACAAATGTGTACACCCAGGGTGTCAGTATTCCAGCAGTGGTTCTAAAGACTCTAAACAGATTGTATGTAGCTCAGTTAATTTAACTGCAAATAAAGATTTTCAAAAAATCTGTTGCTACATCAAAGCCTCTATCTATTTATAATGTGTATTTTCATACATATATGATATTTAAACAAGTTTGATGTTAGTAAGTAATTTCTGTTCAACTGTGTAATGGGTTTGGACACCACAGGAACAAAGGATAGCACAAGATTAACTCTACCTCCTCAGAGTGGGAGATTATACCAAAGTCAAAGAAACAGCTTTAAGAAGAGAGTCCATGGGGACTCTGATTAGATGGCCTAAAATCCTTTGTTCTCTTTAATACTGATAAGGTTATTACAGTGAAAATGGCCAAGGAGAACACTTTTGGATTTCCTGCATGGAACAACGTGAATGCAGTTTCCTAGAATGAATGCTTGTGTTTCATGTCCGTAAGACTTTGTATAATATTCCACTCTTTCCCAAAAATAGTCCACTGTACTTGGACCTTACTTCTCTGGTATCTAAGTATTTATGTATGTATATATGTGTGTGTGTATATGCATGTATGTATGTATATATGTATGTATGCAAACTACATGCATGACTGGTATCAAGGGGCGAGAGTGCATGAGATCTGGAACTAGACCTGTCCTGTGAAAACTGAGAATTGAACCCAGGTTCTCTGAAAGAGCAGCTAGTGTTCTTAACCACTGAGGCATCTTCTTTGCTGCCCTTTTAATTTTCCAAACTACAGCGCTAGACTTCACCATCCTACTTTTAACTTATTCTTACTTTTGAGACATGTTAATATGATTTTCAAATATTTCTTTGTATATATGGGGTACCTGGACTGATCATTTTCCTTTAATATTTGTGGAATTTATTTTATTTATTTGTTTCCTCTTTATCTTTATCCTGGGAGATACAAATTCATCACCATAGCAGCTACCTCCTGTTCCATACCTTGGGAAAATTATGGGGACATTTAGATTAGTGCAGGGCTGTGGGATATGTATATAAGGCCATGTTGGTGATTGTTATAAAAAAAATTATGCTTTTTCAGTGTGGAAGATCAGGTCCCGGGTTCTGCCCATTAAGGTCAGCTGTAGACCTTTCTTGAAACATTCTGAGTCTAAGTATAAGAATACAAGTCTGAGACACTACATGAGAGGGAATCTGGAGATGAGTGGTCTTGACCAGGAGCATAGAGTAGATATTCAGGTAAGAAATTAGGCTAGAGAGATGATTGAAGGGCAGAGCCAGGCAGACTTGCTCAGGTTATCTGGGTGACAGTGGATGTGGTAATGCTGAAAGAAATCATCACAGTCCTTTGTTTCCTGGTTCACAAACCATAGCATGTGATTCTGAAAATGTTACTCAGCTCAAGTCCTTCTCAGTGTTTTTCACTCAACAATGAATGAAAATATTAATGTACCGTGAAATAGAAATATGAGCTTATGAGCCATTGGAGATAATAAAAATAGAATCTAGGAAAAAGCGGACAGAGAGAAGTGAATTGGGAAGAGTAGGGTTGGAGCCATGAGTACCATGTAGCCAGCACTTCAGCACCCACGGCACTGGAAGCCCACTAACTCTCCTTTTTCTTCTAATATTTATTTCAAATATAACATATCTCCAGTAGAATTATTAATTTCCACATCTTATATTCCCATCATTTTCTGTATTAGTTTACCATGGCTATCCAAATGAATATAAAAACATGATGATAATTAGCAGTAAAAGATTAATGAACAACATAGATTATTCAACACATCCTTTTGCACAGAGGAAAGAGAATAAGGTTATTATGGAAAAATATATTTTCACAGAATACCAATGTGAGAGAAAAACATAGATCATGTATGCAAAGTACAATAGGAAAACCATAGAAAAGTCATGTAAAGCCTGGATCCTGTGAAGACTGAAGGAGAGCAGCTTAAACAATTACTTGAATATAGTCAGCAATTATGATGGCAATGATAAAAAAAATTATAGAAGACTCAAGATCTAAATACATTCTAATGAAACATTCTGGGAAAGAGTGGAACATTATAAAAAGTTTTATAAACATGAAATACAATTATTAGTTCTAGGACCCTGGTACTCACTTTGCTATACACTGGAAAACCCACAATCTTCTTGGATTCTTTCACTGTAATAACCTTAACAATATTAATAATCAAGGGACTATAGGCCATCTAATCAAAGTCTCCACGGACTCTGTGTTTAAAGCTATGTTCTTAGAGTCCGGGATAATCTCTCACTCTGTGGCGACACTGAGTCCATCAACCTTGTGCTGTCCTTTGTTTCTGTGGTGTCCAAACCCAGTGCACTCTTAAGCAGAAATTACTGATTACCATCAAAACTTATCTAAATGTCATATATGGAGGCATGTACACATCTTATTAGATGGAGGCTTTGCTGTAGCAGTAGAATTATTGAACATCTTCACTGGGGTTGTATTGACTGAGCTACATACAATCTGTAGTGAGAACCGCTGCTGGAAAACAGAGACCCTGAATGCACACATTTCTACCCTCAATACAAACTTAACACAGTTATGTGCAGTTTCACACTTACAACAACCAGGCAGAAATGTATACAAAGGAGACATTTGAATTCTTATAACTATGTGAATTGTTTATAGATTGTACTTTCAACAATGGCATTGTCCAAATTAACAACAACAACAAAAAAAAAAAAGAAATGAAAACAAGGTCATAATAACAGACACTGAGAGAATCAAAACAAAAACAATACATACGATTTCAAATGCCTGTACTCCACAAAACTGAAAAACCTACATGAAATGTATGATTTTCTGGATAGATACCACTTACCAACGTTAAATCAAGATCAGAGAAACAACTTAAATAGTCCTTTAGCCCTAAGCAAAAGATGCAGCTATTAAAAATCTCCTAACAAGAACAACAACAACAAAAAGCCCAGGGCCAGATGGTTTTAGCACAGAATTCTACCAGATTTTAAAATAACAAACAACAATAAAATCAGCACTCCTCAATGTTTTTTTTCATAAAATAGAAACAAAAGTAACATTGACAAACTCACTCTGTGAGCCCACAGCCACCGTGATACCTAAACCACACAAAGTCTCAACAACAAAAAAAGAGAGTTTCAAACCAATTTCCCTTATGAACTTTGATGCAAAACTTCTCAATAAAATACTTGCAAACTAAGTCCAAGAACACATCAAAAACATCATTCAACATGGTCAAGTAGGCTTCATCCAAGGGACACAAGGATGGCTCAATATATAAAAATCCTTCAGTGTAATCGACCATATAAACAAATTAAGGGAAAATAAAACATGATCATCTCATTAGATGCTGAAAAACCCTTTGACAAAACTCAACAGCCCTTCATGTTAAAAGTCTTGGATAAATCAGGGATACAAGAAACATACCTAAACACGATTGAGGCAATGTACAGCAAACCAATAGCCAACATCAAATTAAATGGAGAGAAATTTAAAGCAATTTCATTAAAATCAGGGAGAAGACAAGCCTACCCATGCTCTCCATATCTATCAAATATAGTACTTGAAGTTTTAGCTAGAAATATAAGACAACTAAAGTAGATCAAGGGGATATAATTTGAAAAGGAGGAGGTCAAAATATCACTGTTCTGAGATGACATGATAGTATATATAAATGACCCCAAAAAGTCTTACCAGTGAACTCTTAAACTGGTAAACACCTTCACAAAGTTGTTGGATACAAATTAACACATAAAAATCAGTAACCCTCTTTTGTACTAGTGATATTCTGGCTGAGAAAAAAAAAAATTAGAAAAATAACACCCTTCACAATGCCCAGAAATTATATAAAATATCTTGCTGTCACACTAACCAGGCAAGGTAAAGACCTCTATGACAAGAACTTCAAGTCTCCAAAGAAAGAAAATGTTGAAGATATCAAAAGATGGAAGGATCTCCCATGCTCGTGGATCAGTAGAATTAACATAGTGAAATTGGCCATCCTGCCAAAAGCAATCTTCAGATTCAATGTAATTCCCATCAAAATTCTATAATAGTTCTTTACAGACCTAGAAAAAGTATTCTCAACATCATATGAAAAAAAAACAACAATTAAAATAACAGTATAACTAAAACAATCCTTTATAACAAAAGAATTTCTAAAGGTATCAACATTTCTTATTTCAAGTTATGTACTGTTGTGGATGTAATGTGTTTTTGTTTTGATCCCAGGTGTAGGATATGGGACTGATTCAGACTGTCCACAACAGCAAATTATTTGCCTCATTCGGGCTCAGAGAGGGGCCTTTGCCGGCTGCAAATAGTTTAATTCTGAGGACAATGGAGAGGGAATACATGCCAGAGACCAGAGTAAGAAGGGAGCTCCAAGAAAGAAGAAGGTTGCTGGTGTCAACCCCTGCTGCTCTTGATTACTGTTACTGAAGTTCAGTGAGAAGAAGTTGGATCTATCCGGAGAGGAACAGAAGTGCCAAAAGAAACCTGGCAACCCTAACAAGCAGGAAGTAGCTAGAGAACTCTGCCCTTCTCCCCACTAATCTTCTCTCCTACCTGGTGTTTGGGTGTTGGAAGGGATTGGGATTGAGAAGGAGGAAGAGGTTTATAAAATGGTTTTTAAAAGGGCACAACAGTGTGCAGAGCAATAGTAATAAAAACTGCATTGCATTTGTATGAAAACAGACAATGGAATTGAATTGAAAACAAGAAAATAAAGCCACAAACCTAGGAACACTATATTTTTCTTTTTATTGTTATTATTATTATTATTATCATATTTATTACAATTTATTCAATTTGTATCTTGGCTGTGACCCGCTCCCTCATCTCCTCCCAATCCAAAATTCCCTCCTCTTCTTCCCCTATGTTCTCCCCTAGTCCACTAATAGAGGAGGTCCTCCTCTCCTTCTATTGGACTCTAGCCTATGAGGTCTCATCAGGACTGGTTGTATTATTTTCCTCTGTGGCCTAGCAAGGCTGCACAAAAGACACACATGATACATACACACACATTAAAATCTGTACTCCTAAGGAAGCTAAATAACAAGGAAGACCCTAGAAAAGACCCTAACCCTCATTCAGAAGGACAAATGCGATAGACACTGGAAGCAGAAGAAGACAGGGAACAGGACAGGAGCCTACCACAGATGGCCTCTGAAAGACTCTACTGATTCAGGTATCAAAGCAAAGGCTGAGACTCATAGCCAAATTTTGGGCAGAATGCATCAGACACTCAATTTTTGATGAAGAACCAAAAAACATTCAATGAAAAAAAGAAAGCATTTTCAACCAATGGTGCTGGTCTAGCTCTATGTCTAAATGTAAAAGAATACAATGATCCATATTTATCATTCAGCAAAAAACTCAAGTCCCAGCAGAAACTGGATTCACTAAATCTAGTAGAAGAGAAACTGGGGAAGTATCTTGAATGCATTGGTACAGCTCAGGCACGAAGATCTGCAATTATATAAATGTAACATCATGAAACTTAAAACCTTCTGCAAGTCAAAGGATACTGTCAATACGACAAAACATCAGGTTAAAGAATGGTAAAAGATCTTCACCAACTCTACATTACACAGAGGGCTAATATCAAAAATATATAAATAACTTAAGAAATTAAATACCAACAAACCAAATAATCTAATTAAAAATGCTGTACAGAGCTAAACAGAGAATTTCCAACAGAATAAGCTCTAATAGACAAGAACCAGTTAAAGGAATGTTCAGTGTCCACATGACAGGAGTCTACTGAGCGCATCTGAAAGCCTCTAACTAGCAGTGTTTTCAAAGCAAAGACTCATGACCAAACCTTTGGCAGAGTACAGGGAATCATAAGAAAGAAGGGGAGTTAGTCTGATGGGGAAAGGATAGGAGCTCCACAAAGACCAAATATATCTGGGCACAGGGTCTTTTCTGAAACTGACATTCAACCAAGGACCATGTATGGATATAACCTAGAACCTCTGCTCAGATGTAGCCTGTGGTAGCTCAGTAACCAATTGGTTTCCAAAGTGAGGGGAACAAGGACTATTTCTAACAGGAACTCAATGAAGATACCTGATAAAACAGGATCAGATGAATGGGGGGAAGTCCCCCCCTATCAGTGGACTTGGAAAGGGGCACAGTGGTGATGAGGGAGGGAGGGAGGGACTGGGAAGGAATGAGGGTTCAGGGCACGGCTGGGATACAGAATTAATAAAATGTAACTGATAAAAATAAAATAAAAAAAGGAATGTTCAGTGTCATTAGTCACCAGGGAAATGCAAATAAAAACTCCTTTGAGATTTTCACATATACCACTCAGAATGACCAAGATCAATAAAACAAATGAGTACTTAACAGGATGTGGGATTAGGCAAACATCCATTGCTTATAGAAAATTTTGCAGCCACTGTGGAGATCAGTGTGGTGGTACCTCAGGAAGCTGGAAACAGATCTACCTCAAATTTCAGCTATACTACTCTAGGGCATATTCCCAAAGGTTGCTTCATACTACCAAAGTCACTTGATCTAGTATGGTCTTTGTTGTTCTATTCACAATAGACAGAAATTGAAAAATTAATAAAAAAAAACAGATAGCCCTAAATAGAAGAATTAAGAAAAAACATAATATATTTAGACAAAATTCAATTACTCTGCTATTAAAAATCATGAAATTCACAAGAAAATCAATAGAACTAGAAAAAAAATCATCCTCGGTGGCTATTCCAGACCCAGAATGACAACAATGGGATGTATTCACTTATATGTGGATATTAGCTGTTCAGACAATGATACCAAGCTACAATCCATAGAACCACAGAGGTTATGTACGGAGTAGGGGACTTGTATGGGGGCAAAAATAAATCTCCCTAAGAAAAGAAAATCAACTAGATAGTTATGGATGGATGGGGTAGGGGTGAGACTGGAACAGGAAGATAAAGTGGAAGAGGAGAAAGGGGGACAAGGAAGGGAATAGGTGGAGAAATAGCCAAAATTAAGAGCCATTTGAGGAGTACTATGGAAACCTAATAACATAAAATATTCCTAAAACACATACATATATGAAGTGATCTAAGAGAAACTGCCAAACATTGAGGGTAACAGAGCCCAAACTGCTGTCTCTTTTCACTAAATATGAGCTTACAGTACTGGGATTGGTTTGCATCTAATTGAGCTGTTGGCCAAACAGGTCCCATGAGAATGCCCAGACAGAGCAGGCTGTTGCCAAGACTGTAAATTTCTCTGAAACTGAAGACAAGGCCCCATTTCTGAAGACAACACCTAGACAACTCTTAAACGTGGACAAGTTGGTGCTTTACCCCTGTGTGCCAGGATCTTTAATACAAGGTACTCTGCATGCTATCAAAGAAGAAAAGTAATGAAGGTAGCCAGGAACGCTTTGATGTGCAATGGTGTCCTGCCTACAAGATAATGCTTCTGCAGTGGTGGCATAAATTTTGTGGGATTAACTAACCAATATCTGATTTGATTAAAACTATATATCCCAGGGACCTATGGTAAAACTAATCAATATTGGTCTTTAAAAATATAATGAAAAATGGCTCTTCATGACATTCAACTGTATTCATAAATCAATATCTTTCTCAGCCATCTTCAGAGAGGTTTCCTCCTGCATCTGATGGGAACAGAGACAAACAGGCAGACATTACGTAGAAATTGAGTGACCTTGGCCTAATCAGCCCTATAGGAGATATTTCTCTCAAATCTCTCCACTTAGGACTCAGGGAAACCCTAGAAGGAAGTGAAAAAAAGGTAAGAGCAAGAGGAGATGAAGGACATCAAGAAAACTAAGTCCTCTAAATCAATATAATTGACACACCTATTAACTCACAAACACTGAGGCACAAGCACAGGGTATGCATGGAACTGCTCCAGATCACTTCTGGAGCAGAACTGTTTCCTGTGATCACCTCCCCCTGGGGGTGCAACCTTGCCAGGCCACAGAGGAAGATGATGCAGCCAGCCTTGATGATATCTGATAGGCTAGGGTCAGATAGAAGGGGAGGAGGTCCTCCCCTATCAGTGTACTAGGGGAGGGATATAGAGGAAGAAGAGGGAGGATGGGTGGGACTGAGAGGAGACACAGGAGGGAGCTGCAGCAGGGATACAAAGTGAATAAATTGTAATAAATAAATATATAAATATTTTTTAAATGTTTAATGTTGAAATCAGCAAAGAAAAAAGAGAAACAAAACAATCCCCAATTGATAACCATTACCAATTGAAAATTTTTAATTCTCCAAGTGATTCATACTGGGGAAACAAACTACTCTTTTCTTTTTAATTCATACATTACTTATTCTGATTGAAGTCCCTTCCCACAACTACTCCCAATACCACCTTTCCTCCCTCTTCTCCCCATCCCCTTCTCCTAGTCCACTGAAAAGGTGACTTGTCCCACTCTGCCATCTGCCCATAGATTAGCAAGTCTCATCAGAAATAGTGAGAAAGAGCCTCAAATTTATTAGCATAAAAGACAACTTCATGAAAAGAATACCAACAGCTCAGGCTCTAAGAACATCAATTAATAAATGGGACCTCATGAAACTGAAAAGCTTCTTTAAAGCAAAGGACACCGCCAACAGGACAAAACTACAGTGTACAGACTGGGAAAACAAAAACAAAAAACTAAAACTTCACCAACCCTACATCCAACAGAGGGCTAATATCCAGAATACATAAGTAACTCAAAAAATTAGACACCAACAAACCAAATAATCCAATTTAAAAATGGGGTACAAGCAACAGAACCAAAAAATCTGGGTACAGGGGTCTTTTCTGAAACTAATACTGCAACCAAGGACCATACATGGAGATAATCTAGAACCCCTGAACAGATGTACGCCATGGCAGCTCAGTCTCCCAGTGGGTACCCTAGTAAGGGAAACAGAGGTTGTCTCTGACATGAACTCAGTTGCTGGCTTTTTGATCATCTCCCCCTGGGGAGAGGGGAGCAGCCTTACCAGGCTACAGAGGAAAACAATGCAGCCTGTCCTGATGAGACCTGATAGGCTAGAGTCAGATGGAAGAAGAGGACGACCTCCCCTCAGTGGACTTGGAGAGAGGCATGGGAGGAGATGAAGGAGGAAGGCAGGAAAGCTTTTTTTTTTTTTTTCCAGAGCTGAGGACTGAACCCAGGGCCTTGCACTTAGGTAGGCAAGTGCTCTACCACTGAGCTAAATCCCCAACCCCAGGAAAGCTTTTGTCAACAGGACAAAGCTAGTCCTTAGGAGAGCTGCAAACTGCCTTGAACAGAAGATGCATTGACTGACCCCTCTCCTCCATCTCATGGAACTCTTCTCTTGTTGTCTCAAGTCATCTACTTCCCCATGTTCTTCCAAAAGAATGAAATAAGGTCCCATGAGGGCTGAGCATCAAAAGTGTCTGTTGCCAAGATGATGCTCAGCCTTCCATCCCTGAGACATACATTGTAAAAGGAGAAAACTAAAATCTGCCAGTTGTCCTCTGACCTCCACACAGGACCTGTGGCACTTGAACAAATAAAAATAAATGTACACATGAACTCACACTACTTCCATAGGTTAACAGGAATTATTTAAGAGAGAATTTAAATATGTATAAAGGATTTCTACAGGTAGAGAGCATAAAATGTTAGCAGAGAACAAACTGGCAGCAAATACACAGAGAAGAGACAGCTGGCAAGATGAGACTGGTTCTGCCTTCCCGGCATGGAGTTTAGCTCAAATGCAAGTCACAGTACAGGAAAATAAAGTCAAGGGCCGTGTCATGTTTTGAGCCTCTATACATTCAACCAACCTTCAGTTTCCACTCCTAGGTGAACATGATCAATGTTTTCTGTTTGAAAGCCAAAGAATGCTGTCTAAACACAAAGAATTACCAGTCCAAAGATGAATGTAATTTTTCAGGTAATGATCATAAACATTTGCAATTATTAGAAACCAGTATATAGTCAGTAAACAGGACAACTTTAGAAACTCAAAGGTTTCTACTGCTTTGGGGATGGTAGATAGTGCAGGACAATCCAAAGAACTAAAAGCATATATTTAAAAAAAAAAAAAAAAAAAAAAACAACATTGTCAAGAAAGTGGGCATTCTTAAAGTGAAAAGGAATTGGAATACCTGACAGGATTTATCGAGGAGATTTTTTTAATGCTTTACAGGAAAGCGTCAATGACAAGAGCATGGGTGACAATGCTTAAAGCTTCAAAACTCATATATACATATAATGATGTAGAAGTTTTATATAAAATGGCCCACACTAGTTGACAAGTGTGCTGCAAAACTGAGGACAGAAACTTCTTTGATTTCTAAAAGCTAGGGCGTGCTGTTTGCAATTTGGCTTAAAGGTAAGCAGAGGGAGGAAGTCTTCTGCCATGGATTACTTAAGTCAACCCTAAGACAGAGTACTGTGTTTAAGGCTGATATTTCCTGGTCAGGGGAACATATCAGAGCATAAGTATGACTGAGAGGCTGCAGAAGTGACAGGGATCCAAGACAAAGAGAAGAGGACGCCTGGTCCCAAGTCTTGTGTATTTTGGAACATGTGACTGCTAATATCCTGAAAGTAAACCATGGAATAATGGCTGTGTTGGAACTTCACTGAAAAGTAGAACCAATTTTTCACTAAAACATCCAAACTGTGACTATCTTCCCCCTTTCTCATAATTTTTTTTCTTCTTTGTTCCTTTTCCCCTACCTGTTGTCAATTCTGATAACTCACTGAGAAGATTCTCTTCACTATGATCAAAATACTTGAGATCTTTATACAGTAATTTTTAATGAATCAAATTAACTAGCCTCCAGGATAACTGAGTTTAAAAACATTTGATCTTGTTTTAATCAGTATGTGTTTCTTAGCATTTAAAGTTGGAAACACAAAGCTTAGAAAATGTTGAGATACAGGTGGTTGTCAAGTATTGACCTGGAAGTAGAAATTATAGTCAAAGGGAACTATGCATGAGACCATAAAAGATGTAGATCTTCATATGGCAGTTAAGAAATAAAAGCAAATACCAAAATGAGGACTCAACAAAACAAGGAATTGGATGCTAAAATAGACAGTCTGACACAGTTTTCAAGAGTTACTGATTTCTGTGGTCAGAGGCTTTCAGTACAGAGACTGGTTCTGTTTGAAAGAAAACTTCTTTTCTTAGCTGAAGCTACAAAGGCCACCAGGGAAGTGGAGGAAGAGCAGATCACAGGAGAGATGAGCAGGCTAGGTTTAAGGTGTATGCCTTTTAATGCTCAAACTCAGCAACATCACAGGTGTTCCAAGTAAAACAGGGCTGTGTAGTGAGACCCTGAATCAAACAAAGCAAAACAAACAAACAAAAATGGAAAACTGAGACAGGGACACCTACCTCATCTTGTTAAGGTCAGAAAGTGCTTAGAGGAACTGAATTCAAGGGTTCATTGCTCATTTGTGTAGTTGGATTAAAAAAAAAAATCCTCTTGTGCCAACGACTCAAATTGTGCCATAATAGGTTATTCTAGCTGGGGGAGGCTGAAGAATGATCTCTAACACTGTAATGCTGCAATGTATTGTATTATCACTGCCTCGTGTGTGCCTGTTATTCCTCTATTCAGAATTAAATTTTCCAGTGAAATTCTCACCCTTCTAATTAATTGTGCAGGCCCTATTCAATTTGTGTTTAAATTACTTCTCACCAGGGCTTAATCTGCTAGCTGACAGTAAAGGCAATCCTTCTCTTCTTGGCTGCACACAGTTATCTTGCGGCCACCTTTTCCAAAAGTGTTGTGTTTTCAAGAGGTCAGAAATTGTCCTTCATGTTTCCCAACTTTTAAGAGTTCACTGGACTTGGAAGAACTCCTTTTCAACCCCACAAAAGAAATATATATATATATATATATATTTATTTTATATATATATTTTATTTATATATATATAAATAAAACTGGTTAAACTTGGAAAACATGACCCTGAAAAAAACTGTATCCTAGAATCCAGAACAAAATAAAATGTGGGTATTTCATCAAGGACCATATACAGTAGTGTCTGCAGGGAGAAGAACAGCAGAGGGTTTTTTTGTTTTGTTTTGTTTTGTTTATTTTTTTTCTCTCTAACCTTGGCTGGAAGACAGTGCTCTCAACATGTTTAGTAATGTGTGATTTGAAAAGTTAACCTCCTGTAGAAACACTCCTCACCAAGAACATCATCCCCTCAGCAGGTACCCCTATGCTGGCACACACGAGCCTGCGGCTCCATTCCTCAGCACTGCATAAGAGCATAGCGGTGCACACCAGCCAGTCAGCGTTAGGGAGGTAGAGGCAAAAGAATATGAAGCTGAATGTTTTCTACAGTTGCATAATGAGCTTAAGACTGCCTCGGGCTCCATGCTTTATCCCAAATGCAAAGAACAGAAATCATATTACCATAAAAACAAATATCAACCTACATGAAAGTATGACAGCAGCAGGAGCTAAACTGTAGGAAGTTCTTCAAGACAAATGGTCAGGACATTTGTTCTCTTTTTTTCTTTATTATTATTATTTTTTTTTACACTTTATTCACTTTGTATCCCCCCATAAGCCCCTCCCTCCTTCCCTCCCGATCCCACCCTCCCTTCCCCTTCTTCATGCATGCCCCTCCCCAAGTCCACTGATAGGGGAGGTCCTCCTCGCCTTCCTTCTGATCTTAGTCTATCAGATCTCATCAGGAGTGGCTGCATTGTCATCTTCTGCAGCCTGATCAGACTGCTCTCCCCTCAGGGGGAGGTGATGAAAGAGCAGGCCAATCAGTTCATGTCAGAGGCAGGCCCTCTTCCCATTACTATGTAACTCACTTGGACACTAAACTGCCATGGGCTACATTTGCACAGGGGTTCTAGGTTATCCCCATGCCTGTTACTTGGTTGGAGTATGGGTCTCTGGGGAGACCCCTGTGTTCAAATCTTCTAGTTCTGTTGCTCTCCTTGTGGCGTTCCTGTCCTCTCCATAACCTACTATTTCCCACTCCTTACATAAGAAATGCATTAATTGAAAGGTGAAGAAAATTTTAGAAATTGAAAGTTATCAATCAATTATAATTTAATTGGATCCAGAATAACAGTATTAAATTTAAAATAACAACTCATTCACCATTTATGAAATAGATGGATGGCTGAATACTCGCTAGACTTTTGGTAATGTTAAGAAATTCTTTCATATTTACTTTAGATGCAATAAATGGAACAGATAATGCAACCTGGGGCTAAATATATACAAAGCAGTCTGCTAAACTTAAGTGTGTTAATTTCCTCAGGTTTTGCTACTCATTCACCTTTACATCTTCCCGGGTTCCTTGAAATTAGAAAAAGTAGCAGCAAGAAGCCTTAATACAATTTCTTTTTTTTTTTTTCTGAAAGAATGAGTATTTTTTTCTTTATTAATTACATTTTATTCACTTTGTATCCCCTCTGTGGTTTCTTCCCTCCTCCTGTCCCAATCCTTCCCTTCCTCCACCCTCTGCATGCATGCTCCTCCCCAAGTCTGCTGATAGGGGAAGTCTTCTTTTCCTTCCTTCTGATCCTAGGCAATTATTTAGGTCTCATCAGGAGTGGCTGCATTGTCTTCTTCTGTGGCCTGGTAAGGCAGCTTCCCCCTCAGGGGGAGGTAATTAAGGAGCAGGCCAATCAGTTCATGTCAGAGACAATCCCTATTCCTATTACAATGGAACCCACTTGGATACTGAACTGCCATGGGCTGCATCTGTGCATGGGTTCTAGGTTATCTCCATGCATAGTCCTTGGTTGGAGTATCAGCCTCAGGAAAGACCCCTGTGCTCAGATTTTTTGGTTCTGTAGCTCTCCTTGTGGAGTTCCTGTCCTCTCCAGATCTTACTGTTTCCCACTTCTTTCCTAAGATTCCCTGCCCTCTGCCCAAAGGTTGCCCATAAGTCTCAGCATCTGTTTTGATAGTCTGCAGGGCAGAGCTTTTCAGAGGTCCTCTGTGTCAGGCTCCTGATTTGTTCCCTCTTTTCTCCTTCTTCTGATGTCCATCCTCTTTGCCTTTCTGGATAGGAATTGAGCATTTTAGCAAGAGTCCTCCCTCTTGATTAGTTTCTTTAGGTGTACAGATTTTAGTAGGTTTATTTTATATATCTATATGAGTGAGTATATACCGTGTGCATCTTTCTGCTTCTGGGATAGCTCACTCAGGATGATGTTTTCCAGATCCCACCATTTACCTGCAAATTTCATGATTTCCTAGTTTTTTATTGCTGAGTAATATTCCATTGTGTAGATATATCACAATTTGTACATCCATTCCTCCACTGAGGGGCATCTGGGCTGTTTCCAGCTTCTGGCTATTACAAATAAGGCTGCTACAAACAAGGTTGAGCAAATGTCCTTATTGTATACTTGAGACTCTTTTGGGTATATGCCTAGGAGTGGTATAGCTGGTTCTTGAGGAAGCGCTATTCATAGTTGTCTGAGAAAGCGCCAGTTTGCTTTCCAGAGTGATTGTACCAGTTTACATTCCCACCAGCAGTGGAAGAGGGTTCCCCTTTCTCCACAACCTCTCCAGCATGTGTTGTCACTTGAGTTTTTGATCTTAGCCATTCTGATGGGTGTAAGGTGAAATCTTAGGGTTGTTTCGATTTACATTTCCCTGATGGCTAATGAGGTTGAACATTTCTTTAAGTGTATCTCTGCCATTCGATATTCCTTTATTTATTGAGAATTCTCTGTTTAGTTCTGTACTCCATTTTTTAATTGGATTACTTGATTTTTTGCTGTTTAACTTCTTTAGTTCTTTGTATATTAGCCCTCTGTCAGATATAGGGTTGAAGATTCTTTCCCAATCTGTAGGCTATCGTTTTGTTTTGAGGACTGTGTCCTTTGCTTTACAGAAGCTTTTCAGTTTCATGAGGTCCTATTTATTGATTGTTGCTCTTAGAGCCTGTGCTGTTGGTGTTCTATTTAGGAAGTTGTCTCCTGTGCCAATGAGTTCAAGGCTCTTCCCCACTTTTTCTTCTAAGCAGCTTAGCATGTCTGGTTTTATGTTGAGGTCTTTGATCCACTTGGACTTTAGTTTTGTGCAGGGTGACAAGTATGGATCTATTTGCATTTTTCTACATGTAGACTTCCAGTTAGACCAGCACCATTTGTTGAAGATGCTGTCTTTTTTTCACTGAATGGTTTTGGCATCTTTGTCAAAAATCAGGTGTCCATAATTGTGTGGATTTATGTCAGGGTCTTCTGTTTGATTCCATTGATCAACCAGTCTGTTTCTATGCCAGTACCATGCAGTTTTTAGTATTGTTGCTTTATAGTACAGCTTGAGATCAGGGATGGAGATACCTCCTGAAGATCTTTTACTGTAGAGAATTGTTTTAGCAATTCTGGGTTTCTTGTTGTTCCATATGAAGTTGAAAATTTTTCTTTCAAGGTCTGTAAAGAATTGTGTTAGTAATTTGATGGGAATTGCATTGAATCTGTAGATTGCTTTTGGTAAAATGGCCATTTTCACTATATTAATCCTGCCAAGCCATGAACATGGGAGATCTTTCCATCTTCTCATATCGTCTTCTAATTCTTTCTTCAGAGACTGGAAATTTTTTTCATACAAGTCTTTGACTTGCTTGGTTAGTGTTACACCAAGGTACTTTATGTCCTTTGTGGCTATTATGAAGGGTGTTGTTTCCCTAATTTCTTTCTCGGCCCTTTTGTCTTTTGTATACAGGAGGGCTACTGATGTTTTTGAGTTAATTTTGTAATCAGCCACTTTGCTGAAGGTGTTAATTAGCTTTAGGAGTCCCCTGCTAAATTTTTTTGAGGTCACTCAGGTATACTATCATATCATCTGCAAATAGTGATACTTTGACTTCTTCCTTTCCAATTTGTATCCCCTTGAACTCCTTCAATTGTCTTATTGCTCTAGCAAGGACTTCAAGAACAATGTTGAAGAGATATGGAGAGAGTGGGCAACCTTGCCTTGTCTCTGATTTCAGTGGGAATGATCTCTTTTCCAATGGCTTGAAATTAGAAAGAGTATTAGCAAGAAGCCTTAATATCATTTCTTAAAGCACAAATTAGTAATAAAGAGTCCAAAGAGAAAGGATGAGAATACAGAGTCATACAGTGTCTTCCCTTGCTGACTGTATTGTGGACATCTGTAAATTCTAAGATTGCAATTTGAATTTTCACTTCTTCCAAGCTTTATTGCCAGAGGTAATAAATAATGAGCCTTCCACTGTCACACAGGTAAAAACCTATCTATCATCCACACATGCTTTTTTAAAAATTTAGTTTACAGCCTGATGGGAGGCACTCTTCCTCCTCTTCCCCCAGCCCCACCCTCCCTTCAACCATTCCACTATTCCCTTATTTTCAGAGAAGGGGAGGCCCTCGTGTGTGCCAAACCACCCTGGTGCATCAAGCTTCATCAGTTACAGGTGTATCTTCTCCCACTGAGGCCATACAAGGCCCCCCAGCTATGTGAAAGGGATCCAAAGCCAGGCAACAGAGTCAGAGACAGCCCCTGCTCCGATTGTTCGGGGACCCACATGAAGAACAAGCTGCACATCTGCTACAGATGTGTAGGGAACCTAGGTCCAGCCACTGCGTGCTCTTTGGTTGGAGGTTCAGTCTCTGTGAGCCCCAAGGGCCCGGGTTGGTTTACTCTGTATGTCTTCTTGTGCTGTACTTGATTCCTGCAGCTCCTGCAATCCCTCCTCCCACTCTTCCACAAGACTTCCTGAGAACCTATTATAACCTATTATATGACTATGGGTCTCTGTATCTGTTTTCATCAGCGGCTGGATGAAGTGTCTCAGAAAAATCAGAGACAAGACTGCCCACTCTCTCCATATCTATTCAATATGGTACTTGACATTCAGCTAGAACAATAGGACTACTAAAGATGATCAAGGGGATCCACATTAGAAAGGAAGAAGTTAAAGTATCCCTATAACCAGATGATATGATTGTATATATAAGTAATGCCCCAAATTATACCAGGGAACTCCTTCAGCTGATAATCACCTTCTACAATATGTCAGGATGCAAAAACCAACTCAATAAAAATCAGTAGCTCTCTTTTATACAAATAACAAACAGACTGAGAAAGAAATTATTGTGAAGGCAAACATCAGCCTTCACAACAGCCACAAATAATATAAAGTATTTTGATTAACTCTAACCAAGCAAGTGAAAGACCCATATGACAAAAACATGAAGTCTCTGAAAAAAAAAATTGAAGAAGATATCACAAGATGGAAAGATCTCTCATGCTCATGGATCAGTAGGGCTAACATAGTAAAAATAGCCATCCTAACAAAAGCAATCCTCAGATTCAGTGCAGTTCCCATCAAAATTCCAACACAATTGTTTACAGACCTTTAAAGAGCAATTCTCAATTTCGTATGGAAACAAAACAAATAAACAAACAAAAAGCACAAGAAACTACAGACAACCCTATACAATAAAAATTTCTAGAGGTATCACACCATCCCTGATTTCAAACTGTACTACAGAGCAACAGTAACTAAAAAAAAAAAACAAAAAAACAAAAACAAAAACACACACATGGTATTAGCATTTAATCAAATAGGGATACCAATGGAATCGAATTGAAGACCCTTACATGTTTTTTTCTGGCCTTTCTATTCAATTTATTTATTTATTCATTTATTATTATTATTGCTATCTATTAATTACAGTTTATTCACTTTGTATCCCCTCTGTGGTTCCCTTCCTCCTCCCCTCCCAAACCTACCCTCCCTTTTCCCCATCTGTGTCCCTCTCCCAGTCCACTGAAAACGAAGGTCCTCTTCTCCTTCCCTTTGATCCTAGTCTATCAGGTCTCATCAGGAGTGGCTGCATTGTCTTCTTCTGTGGACCGGTAAGGCTGCTCCCCACTCAGTGGGAGATGATCAAACAGCAGGCCATTCAGTTCATATCAGAGACAGTCCCTGTCCCCATTACTATGGAAGCCACTTGGATATTGAACTGCCATAGGCTACCTCTGTGCAGGAGTTCCAGAACATCTCCATGAGTGGTCCTTGACTGGAGTATCAGTTTCAGAAGAGACCCCTGTGCCCAGACTTTTAGGATCTGTCACTGTTCTTATGGATCTCCTGTCCTTTCCAGGTCTTACTATCTCCCATTTCTTTCATAAGATTCCCTGTACTCTGCCCAAAGTTTGGCTATGAGTCTCAACATCTGCTCAACCATGTTTGTAGCAGCTTTATTTGTAATAGCCAGAAGCTGGAAACAGCCCAGATGCCCCTCAGTTGAGGAATGGATACAGAAATTGTGGTACATCTACATAATGGAATATTATTCAGTGCTAAAAAAAAAACAAAACAAGGAAATCATGAAATTTGCAGGTAAATGGTGGGAACTGGAAAAGATCATCCTGAGTGAGCTATCCCAGAAGCAGAAAGACACACAGGGCATATACTCACTCATAAGTGGATACTAGACATAAAATATAGGATAAACACACTAGAATCTGTATACCTAAGGGAACTAATCAGGAAGGAGGACTCTGGCTAAGATGCTCAATTCCCATTCAGAAAGGCAAAGAGGATGGACATTTGAGAAGGGAGAAAGAGGGAACAGGACAGGAGCCTGCCACAGAGGGCTTCTGAAAGGTTCTACCCTGCAGGATATTGAGGCAGATGTTGAGACTAAAAGCCTTACGTGTTTTTTAATTGTCTATTTTTCAGTGCATCACCTTATGATATATTTTTTTTGTCTTGGCAATAAGTGAATATTATTGTCTCAAAAGATATAAACACATATCTCTCAACCTTAATGCTGGAGACCATGACTGAGTTCAGCAAGCCGAATGACAGAGAGACCAAGCTTACATGACAGCATAAGAAATTTATCTGCTTTCCACCAAAAATGATCACTGTGAGATCAGGCAGAGACAAAAAGGACTTTAATGCTGACTCCTCTGGTAGTGAGAGGGTCCATGGTTTCCTTCTTCCTCGGTGTTCCTGTCTACAATTACACAGCTTCAGGAACAAGATGAGAAATGCTTGGCTTTGCCCATTTTCTCTTTGCCTCCACATTTACTATGTAATTGTCTTTGATTTAAACTGAAATAACCAATTGTTTCCAGGAATTTAGTAAATTTGGTAAAAACCATTTTTTTTTTCTATTCTCTCTTTGGTTGTTTCACTGTGGAGATATTAGATATTGTACAGATAACTTACATTTTATCTTAAAGCTCAGAAACCCAGACTAGAACTTTTTGCACGAACAGAGAATATTTGATCCTGAAGCTCAGTTGACAGATCTCCTGTTTATGTAGTCTTCTTTTGCATGGCTCTCCTTCTGCATTTGGACACATGTCATGTGTGGAAGATTAAACGCTGAATTTCAACAACAGAAACAACAGAAATCCTACAAACTCATGGAAACTGAATAACTCTCTACTCAGTGGCCATTGGGTCAAGGAAAAAAATAAAGAAATTAAAGACTTTCTAGATTTCAATAAAAATGAATGCAAAATATACGCAAACTCATGGGACACAAGGAAAGCAGTGCCAAGAGAAAAGTTCACATCATCAAGTGCCTTCCTAAAGAACTTGTTAAAATCTTATATTTACAACTTAACTACACACCTGGAAGCTCTAGAACAAAAAGGAGTAAAGACACCCAAGAGGAGTAGATGGCATGAAATAATCAAACAGTGCTGAAATCAATAAACTACAAACAAAGAAAACAATGCAAAGAATCAATGCAACAAGAGAAAAACAGCAAGACAAATAAAACCTTAACCAAACTAAAAGGCAGAAAGAGAATATCCAAACGAACAATATCGGAAATGAAAAGGGGGGGCTAAGAACGGACATTGACAAAATAAAAAAAAAAGTAGGTCTTACTTCAAAAACCTGTACTCTGTACTCTACAAAATTGGAAATTTTGTAGATTTTCTTAATAGATAATTAAGATAATTTTCTTAATAGAAACAACTTACCAAGGTTAGATCATCATCAGGTAAATAATTTAAATAGACATACAGACCCTATGAAAATAGAAGCAGAGATGGTTTTAGTGCAGAACTGTACCAGACCATCAAAGAAAAGCTAATACCAATATTCCTCAAACTATTTCACAAAATAGAAAGAGACCAATCACTGTTGAACTATTCTGTGAGGTCACAGTAATCCTGATACCTAACCCACACACAGACTCAATGAAGAAAGAGAATTTCAGACAGATTTCCCTTAAGAACATTGAAGCAAAATTACTCAATAAAATACTTGCAAACTGAATCCAACATATCAAACACATCAAAACATATGACAAAACACAAAATCAAAAACATTCACCATCACCAATCAGGCTTTATCCCAGGGATGCAGGCATGGTCCAACAGAGTAAAATTTATCAATGTAATCCACAATATAAGCAAACTTTTCTTCTTAATTTGGAATACAGCATATTCTGTTTGCAGTGAGTCCTCTTGGGGTACTTAGACTGACAGCTCTGTTCTCTCATGTTGTTTGTTTGTTTGTTATGCCTAGTCATTCCCTGTTCAAGTTTTCCTGGATTATCCCACTTAGTAATGACATTAGCTGAGTGTATTGTTCATCCTCTGAAGAACTGTATGGTGTTACGTTTAGTACAAGGCAGGATTAATGCAAAGGATGGAGGTAAGGCATCCAGGGCCTTGCGGGTGGAAATCCCTAAGAAATCTCCCTCACCCACTGTAGATCACTGGGTCCGGGGCACTGCCTGT
>REGO01000488.1:1206580-1224090 GCA_010120015.1 Rhombomys opimus | reverse complement strand
AAAGAGAATTTCAGACAGATTTCCCTTAAGAACATTGAAGCAAAATTACTCAATAAAATACTTGCAAACTGAATCCAACATATCAAACACATCAAAACATATGACAAAACATAAAATCAAAAACATTCACCATCACCAATCAGGCTTTATCCCAGGGATGCAGGCATGGTCCAACAGAGTAAAATTTATCAATGTAATCCACAATATAAGCAAACTTTTCTTCTTAATTTGGAATACAGCATATTCTGTTTGCAGTGAGTCCTCTTGGGGTACTTAGACTGACAGCTCTGTTCTCTCATGTTGTTTGTTTGTTTGTTATGCCTAGTCATTCCCTGTTCAAGTTTTCCTGGATTATCCCACTTAGTAATGACATTAGCTGAGTGTATTGTTCATCCTCTGAAGAACTGTATGGTGTTACGTTTAGTACAAGGCAGGATTAATGCAAAGGATGGAGGTAAGGCATCCAGGGCCTTGCGGGTGGAAATCCCTAAGAAATCTCCCTCACCCACTGTAGATCACTGGGTCCGGGGCACTGCCTGTATAGGGTTAAATGTGCAGAGATTATTACAGGAAGTCCCCACAACTCTGGTAGCCACTGATGGAGCAGCCCTTCAAGGATGACAGTGATAAGACACTCTCCTGACTCTTAATGAGTGTGTGTTCAGAAGGACTTGGCGAATTTACTCCAGGTATGAAATGCTTTACTGTTCTCCCTAAACTTCAAGGATTTAAAGGACAGGAACACACAGAAAGCGCTTAGTCCTGGAAGCTCCTTCCATCTAATGTCAGGCACAGTCTCGTTTTGCCATATACGAAATGAAAAGTGAGAATGGCTTCAGTGATCTTCAACTGATGATTAGAAATGTTTTCAAGTGGCAAAGTTTGAGAGAAACCATGTGTGGCTGAATTTCCCACAAACTATGTACTGCTAGAATTAAACATTCAGGTGAAAGCTTTCCTTCATCTTGGCTTGATGTGTTCCTCAATAGAAGGGTAAGTTCTGCCAAATGTCACTCTGATCAGATTCCTTACCTGACCTCTTCAGTATCAGCACTGAGTGATGAGGGTAATGTAGCATGAAAGAAAAATAACACCTCTGAACTCAATGGACACAGTAAAATCAGATCATGGAAACGTTGACAATCAAAGCTCTAGGGGAGAAAAATGAGGATGATAAAATGGGTTGGTGTCACCTTGATATTACACACCACAAACTTTTATTTTGTTTTAATTTAATAATATCTAACACAATTAATTTTATGCAGTGTAGTTTTTAATTGTTTGAGAAGACCATACAAGTATATTATGTGTTTTGATCAAATCCACCCTTTTTCCCTCCCCTCTAATTTCTATACAATTAAATTCATTCATAATTTTCTTATCAATTTTGTACTCCCTTTTTTTAAAATACTGTGTGTGCACAGAGTAGGATTAAATTATTTAGTGTCATATGATGATGCACTGCTCCGTACATTTTTGAGAAAATAACATAATTTATTTTTTTTCTTAGGCTTTTGATTATTACTTTTTTATCATACAAAATAATGGCTTTTTTGATATATTCGTGGTATCACTGTGATTTTTTTCATGTGCATTTCTGACACTACCTTCCTCTATTCTTTCTAATCCCAAAATTCTCCTAATTGAAAATACTTAGGCTTGCATGACTCTGCGTGTGTGTATGTGTGTGTGAATGTGTGCTTATTAAGGCCATATTGTGCTGCCCAAATATTTTTGAATGTGCAGCCTTCCAACAGAGCATGGTGACTTATCAGAGGCTACACTCTTGAAGAAAAGAGACCCTTCCTTTCCTGGAAGTTAAGAATTGCCAATAGTCCTACAGATAAGGATGGAATTTAATGCCACCCCTCTCTCCATGCAGAGAAATCAATCTTTAAACCTTTGGATTTCAGTCACTCTGCTGTGATGTCCTCTTTGATTTGGAATTTTATTAATCTGTGTCTTTTTATTTTTGTTTATTGCTTTCTTGATTTCTTGTTTCCTAGATTGTTGTTGTTGCTGCTGTTTTTGTTATTTGATATCATTTTTTTGTTTTGTTTTGGAGTTGTTTTATTTTTTGGTTTGTTTGTTTTTTGTTGTTTTTTTTTTGCTTTGTTTTGTTTTGTTTTGTTCTTAGGTGGAGTTGTTTTATTTTTGTTTTGTTTTTTGGTTCCTTAGTGACAAAGTCTCATGTATCCCAGGCTGGCTTCAAACCGCTATGCATCAAAAATGACTTTGGACTTTTTATTTTCTTCCTCGCATCCCAAGTGCTAAAATCTCAGTGATATTTTTTATTGCTACTTATAGAACCAAAATGCTTAGACAATTAGTACAAAAATGCTTCCTAGAGCAGCAGGACTTGGTAAAATTCACACACTGTAGGCACAGGTTAAACTGCCCTTTAACTTCTCAGCCTGGTAAACCTCACTTCAAAGTTCCAACCTTGCTGGGGAATAATGATTTGAAGTATGGGGCTCATTCTACATTTTGACAAATTTGAAGGACTTATTACTCTTCAAAATCAGATGAACATGCAGTCCTCATCAGAGCTGTTTGTAATTTGCAACTTACTTCAGGTACAACCATAAAATATTTGAGAATTTTAAGCAATAGTTGAAAAGGACCACTCTGCCTGTTGTGACTGGGACCAAAAAGAGATGTAACTAAAGGCAAAAATAGATACCTACCCTTCTGAGTGTAAAGAAATTCCTTTCTGAAAAAATAACAAAATACAGATTATCTAAGTGGACATTCCTATGGTAAATTTTGAAGGTAATATCAAAATGGATTTGCAAAGAGACCATACCTGTGGTAATAGAAATTAAAAGTGACTTTTATAACTGGCTGAAAAATAGTAATTTAGAAAGATTTAAAGTTGATATTATCTTCACTGTTCCCAAAACATATCTGTATTTGATAACAAAGCTTGCAAAGCATCACAAAAATCAAGAGCTTTAAGGGAGTCATAACCTATTCTGAGTGTTTTTGTAAGACTCTGACATTTGAACTCAGTCTGAATAGAGGTGCACATGCATAGAGGAAAACCCCGACTCTGGACTGTCAGCACAGTGGCCTCTGGCAAATAAAATGTTCTCCCAAAGTAAAGTTCTCATTCCAGCCTACAACCAGTGTGAAAAGGAAATTCTGGTTTTCCTCCACTTAGTCTGTGGGATTGTTTGGTTTACCGTCTTTCATCTAGATTGATTGCTAGGTCAAAGTTGAAATAATTTTTCAGATAGTAATCATAAATATTTTTCAAAGTTATTATAATCTAATATATAATTGGGAATTAGTGTGGAAAGTCAAAGGTACTTGCTTCTCTAGGAACAGTAAATGGAACGAAGAATCATAATGGTCTGAAATGCACAATTTTTACAACATTGTGAAAACAGTGGGTGTTAATTAAAAACTTGAGAATGGAACAAAAGACTTGATGGAGTTACTGGGAAGACTCATTATTTTAATCTTTTACAGGAAAGTATCAGTAGGAAGAACATGGGTGAAAATGCTTTAGGCCTCTGAGCTCAGTTCTATACATATCAGTGTAGAATTTTTAATATAAAATTTCTCATGCTAGTTGACAATTGCACTGATTACTGAGGACCGAAACTTCTTTAATTCCTAGAAACTTGGGTATGACATCTGCAGTTAGGTTTAAGGTAAGCAGAGGGAAGAAGTCTTTCTGTCAATGATAACTGTAGTCAACTCTAAGATAAATTGCTGTGTTTAAGGCTGATATTTCCTGGTCAGGAGAACATGACATTAGACCAAATTATAAATAAAAGGATGCAGAAGTAACAGGGATTCAAGTCAAAGAGAAAAAGACACCTGGTCCCAAGTCTTAAATAGTTAGAAATATGCTAATGTCCTCCAAGTAAACCATGAAATAATGGCTGTCAATGGCCTCACTGAAACTAGAACTAAATTTCTGCTAAAATGTCTTGCCTATGTCTGTGGCCACCACTGTCTCAAAAATGTTGTCTTCTTTGTTTCTCTTCCCTAATTGTGATAATTTCCGATAACACACTGAGAAGTTTCTTTTCACCATGAGAATTTAGTGAAGTTGAACACAGATGACAGAGGACCAAAGGGAATTTACTTCTGCACGTCTATAAAACAACCAAACTCAAAGGATATCATTGAGAAAAGGAGCTACAGAGCAATGTTCGTCAAAGAGAGAAGTATATACAGAGCTGGTCCAAGTTCATCCTATACTATCACAGATATACCTTCCTGTACTACCTGAAATAAATGAGTTTAATTGTACTGGAGTTAATGTTAGGCTTACATGGTTCAAATTAGTTAATTGTCAAGACTACGATTTGGGAAACACTGAAGGGAATGGCCTTGTGTTTAGTAAATTGGTCTCATACTGACATCTAGATTACCAGAATGATTAGACTCAAAATTAATCTTTTGTGAGCAAGTAATGGATCCCTTTCAGACATAAAAAGGATCTCTTAAAGGTAGCACATCCTGTCTTCCACTGGAGATTTATCCTAGTTTTCCATGGCCATGATGGGGACTTGGCCATTTCTTGCCTACAAAAGGATGATCTCATTCCTAGCTTTCAGAAAGAATGAAGTCCTGCTGGCCTGCCTGCCTGGTATTCCTCGGGGGTTTTCAGGAGGAGGGACAGATTGTGCTTCTGCCCCTTCTGGTGGTGGTTGCTGCTGTGGATTACCCTGTTCATTCCCAGCATCAGCAGAGGGTTCTGAGACTGAGTTCTGGCTTTCATCCTCAGGATGCAAATGAGTAATGCCAGAAAACATGAGCACATTGGTGAAAAACTTCCCTCTGGTTTTCTTTACCTGAACTTATCGCACAACCCTTTCTCTTAGAACCTGTCTGCCAACTGCTAACTCAGTCTTCTATACATGCTCAATCTTCAGTTTCTCAATTTACATCCCAAGGATACAGAAGGTTTGTATGCATATTCCTGAGACAAGGATGTGCCCATACATCTGGCAGACAAGAAGGTTTGGGGACCCTTACCTCTCACATGAGATGTGTCTAAATACAAAGGGGCAATAATATAAAATAACACATAAACAGTATGAGAGTTCCAGTTTGTGGTGCAGGACACTCAATGTTCTGCCTGAGCACTAATTTCAGTTTCTCTTTTCATTTTTTAAAATTTATTATTATTTATTACAACTTATTCACTTTGTGTCCTGGCTATAGCACCCCATCTTGTTTCCTCTCAGTCCCACCCACCCTCTTCTCCCCATGTGTCCCTCCCCTAGTCCACTGATAGGGGAGGACCTCCTCCCTTCTATCTGACCTTTTCTTATCAGGTCTCATCAGGCTGGATACATGATTTTCCTCCATAGCCTTACAAGTCTGCACCCCTCAGGGAGGGACAATCAAAGAGCCCACCAATGAGTTCATGTCAGATCAGCCTCTGTTTCCCTTACTAGGGAACCCACTAAGAAACTAAGCAGTCTATGGGCTTCATCTGAGCTAGGGGTCTAGATCCTCTCCTTGCATGGTACTTGGTTGGAATATCAGTCTCTGCAGGCCCCCTTGGGCCCAGGTTTTTTGCCTCTGTTACCCTCCTTATGGAGATCCTGTGCCATCCAGGTCTTTTTTTCTCCCTCTTCTTCCCTGAGGTTCTCTGTACTCTCCCCAAAGTTTGGTTATGAGGCTCAGCATCTCCTTTGATACCCTGCTGGGTTGAGTCTTTCAGAGGCCCCCTGTGGAAGGTTCCTGTCCTGTTCCCTGTCCTCTCCTACTTCCAATATCTATCTTGTTTACCATTCTGAATGAGGTTTCAGCCTCTTCCCTAGCGTTCTCCTTGTTATTTAGCTTCTTTATGACTATAGATTTTAGTATTTTTTCCTATATTATATGGCTTTGTTGGGTCGTTGTGTGGTTTTGGTATCAAGGTTACTGTGGCCTCACAGAATGAGTTTGGTAATGGTCCTTCTGTTTGGACATCTTTTATAAACATTTTCAGTTTCTCCATGAATGTTGTCATTCTGTAGACACAGATGACTATGTAACTCACTTCAAAAACACATTTAAAAAAAATTCCCATATCACTTTATAGAGACACAGAGAACCCAGGATTTATGTTATTGTTGCTCTGTTGTCATTTTGTTGGTGATTATTTTAAGTATAATCTTCTGGAGTTTGTTTTTGTTTAGTTTAGTTTTGTTTTGTTTTAAAATAAGGCGGGAATACAATGTCCTTAGATAAATACATGTCAATAGAATAATGTGATCATTGTCAAAGGCATCCATGGGCATGATGTAAGAAGATCCAAAACTCCTTATGATGGTTTTTTATGGAAGGTTTCCTACCCCTTTATCCACAGTCCAAGTTCCAGATGAAACCACCTCTGGATCCTTCATCTCTGGATTCTAGAGCCCAAACACATTTTTTTTCACTGTTTTCAGTTTTATTGTTGACACTCTAGCCTTGTCAGGGAAACACGGAATACATAAGAAATGGAAGGAACTTGTAGAAACTGAGAAATCCTTACCATTTCTGAAGCCATTGGTCTTTATTAGAGAGACAAAGATATAATTCTCTGTAGACTGCACTGTGCTCTGCTTCTCCATTGATCAAATACTTGGTTTCTTTGTTTTTTTCTTAATTTTTTATTTTTTTTAATATTAGTTACAGTTTGTTAACTTTGTATTCTTGCTGTATCCCACTCCCTCTTTCCCTCCCAATCCCCCCCCCCCCCCCCCCTTTTCCCCCCCTGCCCCTTTCCAAGTCCACTGATAGGGGAGAACCTCCTCCCCTTTCATCTGATACTGGTTTATCGGGTATCTTCAGGACTGGCTGCAAAGTCCTCCTCTGTGGTCTAGCAGGGCTGCTCCTCCCTTGGGGGTGGAGGGGAGGTCAAGAGCCAGCCACTGAGTTCATGTCAAAATAGTCCCTGTTCCACTTATTAGGGCACCCACTTATTAGGGTTACATCTGAGCAGAAGTTCTAAGTTATATCCATACATGGTCCTTGTTTGGAGAAACAGTCTCATAAAAGACCCCTGTGCCCAGATATATTTGGTCTTTGTGGAACTCCTGTCCTCTCCAGGTCATATTAACCCCCCCCTTTTCTTTTTTTTTTTTAAGCTTGATTTAATTTCATAGTATTCAATGTGACAGTGGAGTCTTTCAAACTTAAATTTTAGCACCCTACTTCCATTTTTTTTGACTCTGAGCTCTTATAAAAGAGTTAAATCTCACAGAGACTCAGTCTCATCAACAGTGCTATTAAGAGGGTAGCAATGACCAGTTTATAAGATTCCTTTAAACAGAAGAACATGAGCACGTTGAAGAGAGACAGAACTGGAGGCTGAAGGGTATTGAGGAACAGCCTGATGTGAGTAGCCAGTGATGCCACCTGGGACCATGGTGGGATCCTGGCCTGTGTTGCCGCTGGGGCTCATGTCTGGGTCCATAGTCATGCAGCAACAGGATCTGTTACTATCAAAGCCCAAGTGGATGTCCCTGGACTAGGCTGTCGCCTGGAGACATTAATATCAGAGGGCTGTGCAGATCTGGCCTCAGCCTTCATCTGGGCATCATAGGAGAGCTAGCCCTGGAAAACTGAGTGCAGGAGAGCTGAGCCCAGTCAACTGTGGTACTTAGGAGAGAAGGGCCCTAGATACTGCCCAGGAAGCACATTAGAGCTGGCCTTGGTTGTGGGAGTTGCCAGTGAGCAACAGGATCATTACTGATTGCTTCTGGAAGGTAATTGAGTCTACGTGGTTACATCTGGTTAGATCTAGTAGAGAACTAGTTGATTCTGGTGGATATTTACTAATGGATACTAACAGCTCAGTAGTGGATTCTAAAGACACCCAACAGAAAGGAACAGCTCAAGTCATTCCCTGTGAGCATCTCTCTGTCATCTCCATCCCTTCCTGTTCTCTGTCCTCCATTCGTTCAAGGGAAAGTATAATGTTACTGCTATTGCCATGGTCTCACCACAGATCTGTTCAGCAGTTAAAGTCCTTGGGATAACTGCTGCTTGGAGCACATGTGCTCAGAGCCCACCCCTGCCTTCTTTGAGGTGTCATTTGAAGGAAGAGCATCTATGCTATACCTCTATCTCTGTGCTTCTCAGACTGGAGCAGAAAAAAATTTCAGGACTCAACATTATCTTCCTTCCAGATTCCTGAAAGCCAAAAACAAAATTACAGCTAGTTAATAGTTAAAGCAACCATTGGTCCTATGTGTAAGTAAGAATGGAATCAACCCTAACATGTTTCATTCCAATATTTTTTATTTAACAGCGTGTATCCAGTACCTATTTTCAACACATCCCAAAACACTCAGGCCTAATGTTATATATAGGGTTATATACAGAACCCTGACAACCATGTGGTCTATTGATCACAGACCAGGTCCAACAAGGATGGGTGGGTCTCTGTGGCAGGAACTGTCACAAGCATCAATATTTCTCTCTACTCCTCACTTTTCTTCATCTCATATGTATGTGGGTGAGGAAGCCCAACTGGCAGCCCAGACAGTGATAGTAACATGGCAGGAGCAGGTAAGAGAAACAGGTTACATTCGTATGACTGGATGAACAGCTCTCCTGAGAAGCCTGCCTGAGTTCAGAAAGAAGAAGAAGAAAGCTTTCAGGTTGGAAGTTCCTTTTTCTCTCTGGTTGCCTCACCTTTGCCTTGCTGCCACCATTAGGTGTATGTCTTTGGGCTTGTATACAGCCGGTATGCTGCCTACCGGTGTGTGGTCCCAGAACCTGGCCCCAAAGCCTTCACCAGCAGGGAACAGAGTATTTCTGTTCAGTCTGCCATTCCCCACACCACATCCCAACCTCTCAGGGACCTTCCTCCTTTCCTGCCTTCAGACCATGGACCTCACAACCTGACACTTTTTCAAATGCAAAATAGCCTCACGGGGACAAGTAAAACACATGAAACACAAACTTTTATTTGCCTATTAACAAATTTCAAGAAGACAATCTGTCGAATCCTGTAGCCAAGCTTAGACTTATGGGAGCAACTGGAGGGAACTTTGCTGAAGACATTGCAATCTACCACAAATAATTTTTGAGCTGTATTTAAGTCTTTAAGGAAAGAAGATAAAGTCACTCCTTTATTGAGCAGCCAATAGACTGGACATTCTACCCTGGATAATCTTACTGCAGTAGAAGCCATTTTAAAGATCCACAGAGATGCTGGGTGCTGTGGAAGGTATCCTTCTTACCGTTGCAACTAGTGAGGCTGGACTGGGCATGTTAGGGAACACGTTCATTGCATTTGTGGGCTTCATGGACTACACCCAGAACAAGAAGCTCTCTAAGATTGCCTTCATTTTCACCGGCTTGGTGATCTCCAGAATTTGCCTTGTGTAGATGTTAATCACAGAAGCGTACGTTAAGATCCTCTCTCTGCAGTTGCTGTTTCCCGCCATCATTGAACACATCAGTTATGCCTGGATAGTTATCAGTCAATTGAACATGTGGTTTGCCACCAACCTCAGTATTTTCTATTTCCTGAAGATAGTAAATTTTCCCCACTATATACTATTCTGGTTAAAACGAAGAATTAATATAGTTTTTCTCTTCTTAGTTGGGTGCTTGTTCTTGTCATGGTTGTTTTCTTTCTCAGTGGTTATGAAGATGACTAAAGATAGTAAAATGCTGTATATGAACACATCCTGGCAGTTCCACTTGACGAAAAGAGAGTTAGTCAATAACTATGTTTTCACCAATATGGGAGTATTTTCATTCTTTGTGATAATGTTAACTGTATGTCTTTTGTTAATCATGTCGCTTTGGAGACACAACAGGCAGATGCAGTTGAATGGATCAGGATTCAGAGATCTCAACAAAGAAGTTCATGTGAAAGCAATAAAAGTTTTGCTGTCTTTTATTATCCTTTTCATGTTGCATTTCATGGGTATTGCCATCAATGCAATATGTCTGTTAATCCCAGAATGCAACCTGTTATTCATGTTTGCTTTGACAATTACATTCATCTATCCCTGCTGTCACTCATTTATCCTAATTTTAGCCAACAGTAGACTGAAGCAAGTTTCTGTAAAGATATTGCAACAATTAAAGTGCTCTGGAAAAAGAAACTGTCTCAGAGCCACAGGACAGTCTGGAAGAGAAATGAACCATCTGGCATAGTAAACGTGGAAAAAAAATCCCTAAAGACACTTTCATTTGTACGATGTTTGTTTATTGATTCAGCACCATTATCAAACATTGTTGGAATCTTCTGAAATCTGTGAGTGTCTCTCAAGGAATCACACTCCCTGGTGAGATTTTAATTCTGGGTGCAGGTTCATTTGTTCAGTCAGTCCCCTGACTCTTTGACCTCTTCCTATATGTTTGACAGAGGGGAAAATGTCAACCCTAGACAACCCCGTGTAAAGAAAGACTTCATGGTGTGCCTAACATCCAAAACAACACTTTATTGTGATTCTTTTGGTTTTCTGGAACCACTGACACCCTTTCCCCAGAAGACCCAAAGAAAAGGAAACCAAGACAGACAGTTACAATCAATCTTGACATTTGGGACATGGAATTTTTGTCTACATGTTAACTTCTTACAATGTTGCCTTTATTTTTATCCATTAAACCACAAAGTTATTGGTACATCAAGTATTTGTTATAGAAGCATGGTCATAACCGTGGTGTTAGCTCTGGTAAATAGCTAGGGAAAAAAAAAAACATAAGAGAAAAGTAGATCGGAACACTTATAAAATGATTCTTCATGCTGATCAATGCCAGTGACATCATCAAATCAGTGCCAGGTACTGTTTTTCAAGTTGTTGGTCAGGGAGGGAGGTCCCCTAAAACAAAATAGCCTGTTGACATTATTCTTGTTTACTCACTAGAATTTTATAGGACCTTATTGATGGAAAAGGAAAATCTTAGGACATAGGACATTGAGGCTGAAACTTATACTGACCTGAAGGGAAAGAGAAAAAGGTTACATGTTGCTGATTATATTATAAAATTAAGCCAGCAACTATGTAAATCAGCAAAGTAAACGGCTACTTGAGTGAAAAGAGAGAATGGGAGGAAATCTTTATTGCCTAGCCATATATCCAACACAGGATTAATATTTATAATATATGGACAGATTCAAAATATTAAATGCCACCAAACTGAACAACTCAATCAATAAATGGGCTAATGGGGTGAACAAACAGTTCTCAAAAAAAAGCACAAGAGCTAATCAACATTTCACAAACTGTTAAAAATCTTTGGCTTTATAGGAAATACAAACTAAAATGACATTGGAATTTCATCCCACCCCAGTCAGAATGGTTGTAATTAAGAACACAAATTACAACAAATGCTGTCAAAAGCACTGGGGAGGGGGTTATTCTACTCTGCTGGTGGGCATGTACAGAAATAAGTATGGATGGTTTTCAAAAACATAAAAAAAAAGTGCTACTATCTGACCTACCTACAGCAATACTGGCTACAATCCAGGGAATCCAAGTCAGTGTACCACAGTGATGCTTGAACATTGTGTTCAGTTCAACACTCTTCACATTTTCAGCTGAAGAATCTGCCTTGGTGTCCACAAAGAGAATAGATGAAAGAGATGGAGGTCAACTTGGCCATAAAGATTAGTAAAGCATGGCATCAGCAGAAAAGTAGATACAACTGGAGCAAAATAGGTCAGCTCAGAAAGACAAATGTTGAACACTTTCTTTTTATGTAAATCGGCAAACAAAATAGCTAGTCTACGGAATGGGGGGATCTTTATTATCTACCCATATATCCAACAAAAGATTAGTATCCTATTTTTACAAGTTCAAAATATTAAAGGCTACCAAGCCAAACAAAATCATAATGTGCTTGAGTGAGAATATCTTTATGAAACCTATCAATAAGTTATACACAAATACAACTTTTTGTATACAACTTTGTGTATAACAGTTATACACAAATACAACTTTTTGTTATTCTGAAACTTACCACACTTACAAAGGAACTTACATTTTTAGTTAAATATTAAGTCAATAATCAGAATAAAGTGGTTATATTTTGTCTATATCTAGTTTTTATTTGTACACCCAGATTATGTCTATAAACAATGAAATTATGATGATTTTTTTTCTTTTTTGGTTTTCCTACTTTCTTAGTCTTGTAGATTTTTCTTCTTGTTACATTTTTTTCTACCAGAAAAAAATTTGTTGAGACCCCATTAGCTGAGCAAATTGCTTTTGGCCTTAAGCACCTTCCTCCCTGGCAGTGTGTTTTTTCTTGAGTGGTCCCATGAATGCTTTCTTCACCTCTACAGTCTGGAAACGACCATGGCAAAACTTGCAGGTGGTATTGATAAAGTTCATGTCAGTCTTCTCCAGAGCTCACCAGAGGCTGGAGCAGCAGATTCCTGTGAACCAGGTGTTTGGACAGGATGAGATGATTGATGTCATCGAGGTAATAAAAGGCAAAGGGTATAAAGGGGTGACCAGTCGTTGGCATACAAAGAAACTGCCCTGCAAAGCCCACAGAAGGCTGTGTAAGGTTTCCTGTATTGAAGCATGGTGCCCTGCCCATGTGGCCTTCTCTGTGGCTGGACAGAAAAGACTACCATCAGCGAACAGAGATTAACAAGAAGATTTACAAGATTGGTCAAGGCTACCTCATCAAGGATGGTAAGCTCATCAGGAACAATGCATCTGCTGACTATGACCTTTCTGACAAGAGCAACAACTCACTAGATGGCTTTGTCCACTACAGTGACCAGTGACTTCCTTATGCTCAAAGGCTGTGTGGTGGGTATCAAGAAGAGTGCTAACTCTTCTTCGAAAAGTCTTGTTTCATTTTTTATGTTACGTTTTTATGTAACATTTTATGTCACATTTTTATGTTTCATTTTTTTTTCTTGTTAACATTTTTATGCTAAATGTTTAATGTAACAAGAACAACTTGTTTTCTTCAGAAGAGAGCTGTGGTTTAACTAGAAGATCCCAAACTCACAGGCTAAAGTGAGGCAACTTCTCACTCTCAAGGAGCTGGTACTATAGGTGTGTTCTACCTCACATAACTCATGATGATCACTTCATATTTAAAACATGAGATTCAGTACTGTTCTGGTTGTTTAACTCCTGACAGTGCCTATCTGCCACTCCTACTCAACTACTAGACTTATTACATGCAAAATAGTCTCAGAGGGGAAATTTAAAACCATGAAATGGAAACACTCATTTTCTTACAAGCAAATTACACAAAGACATCTAGTCTGCACACATTCTGTAGACAATCTAAGTCTTACAGGCCAAGAGGACAGAACTCTATGAAGACACTTGAGAATCCACCACAACATATTCTTGATGCAGTTTGAAGACATTATTTAAGGAAAGAAGAAAAAGCTTTTCTTTGAAGCAGTCAGGGTAGAGGACACATTGCAGCAGATCTACAATAGTTGCAACAGATGCAACCATAAGGCTCTGCAGAGATGCTAAGCGCAGTGGAAAGTGTCCTCTTTTCTGTTGCAGCTACAGAGGCAGTGCTGGGAATTTTAGGGAATACATTTATTGCACTTGTTAACTGCATGGAGTGGGCCAAAAACAAGAGGCTCTCTACGATTGACTTCCTTCTCACTGGCTTGGCAACTTCCAGAATTTTTATCATATGGGTAATAACCTTAGATGCATACACAAAGCTATTTTATCCAACCAAGCATGTGTCTAGAAGTCTAAGCGAAAGCATCAGTTATACGTGGATGACTATGAATCACCTGACTGTCTGGTTTGCCACCAGCCTCAACATCTTCTATTTCCTGAAAATAGCAAATTTTTCCCACTATGCATTTCGCTGGCTAAAGAGAAGAACTGATAAAGTTTTTGTCTTTCTAATAGGGTGTTTGTTAATAACATGGCTAATCTCCTTCTCACTTGTGAAGGTGATGAAAGATGACAAAATTAAGTATGGAAACAGGACCTGGGAGACCTACTGGAAGAAAAGGGAATTCACTAGTAACTATATTTTAGTCAATATTGGAGTCATTTCTCTCTTTGCGATGACCTTAGCTGCATGTTTCTTGCTAATTATTTCACTTTGGAGACACAGAAGACAGATGCAGTCTCATGTCTCAGAATTCAGAGACCTCAACACAGCAGCTCATGTGAGAGCCATGAAGGTTATGATTTCTTTTATCATCCTCTTCATCTTGTATTTTATAGGTATTTCAATAGAAATTATCTGCTTGTTTATTCCAGAAAACAAACTGCTTTTTATTTCCGGTTTGACAACTGCATCCATGTACCCCTCCTGGCATGCACTTATTCAGATTCTAACAAACAGTCAGCTGAAGCAAGCCTCTGTGAGGGTGCTTCGGGGACTAAAGTTCCCTGGGGAAGGAAGAACAAATCTCAGGGCCGTGTGAGAGTCTGGAATAGAAATGGGTGGTCTGGAATGATAATGAGGAAATCATAGAAGATCCTTTTCATTGGTACAGTGTTCTTACATTGTACTTGAGGAGACGAGATGTTACGGCTTCTTATTAATTTTTACTGATTATTCTATGTGTGTGTGTGTGTGTGTGTGTGTGTGTGTGTGTGTGTGTGTGGTGTTTTGGAGCTGCAAGAGGGGATACATGCGTTGTTAGTGTTTTTAACATTTGTATGCAAAAGCCAAGGAGTTGGTTCTCTCTTTCCACCTTAACGTAGGGTCTCTCTTTGTGGCTGTCACTCTGATACTGTAGACTAGCTGAGCTCAGAGCTTTCAGCCAGTTCACCTGTCTAAACCTCCCTCCTCGTGGTGGGAATGCTGAGGCTATAGATGCATGTCACTGCCTCCAACTTTTTAACAAGGTTTCCATAGATTGACCTCAGGTCACACGGTATGCACGGCAATGAGCTCACTGAGCTATCTTGTCGGCCTCTTCATATTCATTATTAACTGTAGCATTAAACTTTATTGAAATCTTCTGCAACTGTTCTGACTATAACTCTTGTTATCTCACTCTGTGGTGAGATTTTAATACCATGTTAAAAAAAAATTGGTTGCTCAGTCAGCCTTCTACTCTGCCATTCATTCCCACACACTTAGCAGCAGAAGAAGACCATCAACCTGCAGACTATTCTATATAAAGACTTCAACAGATAGAATAAATGTCTGAAACAGGACTGCATTGTGATTAGATTTACTTCCCCAGCACTAATTCCCTTCCTGCAGAAAGACTCACAGTCAAAAGAACTGAGGCAGCGGGTCGTGGTCACTCTCCACATTTGCCATGTGGAGCCGAAGAACAGAGAGGGATGGTTCCTTTGTTTTCAGTTTTACTACTTACAATTACTTTGTTTCATCCATTAAATCCCAAAGTGCTTGTTACTAGTGGATGTCTGATGAAGCAACAGTGTTTAGTAGAGCAGCTGCGGCTCTGTGACAAACAGCTAGAGAAGCAGATACTATCTATAGAAGAACGTATGATAAATGGAGTCTTCATACTGTTAAGTTCCGGGGATTTGAAATGGAGCAGCCAAAGATCAATTAGAGCTAAGGAGAGAATCTCCTGGATCCAAAGGCACAGTGTCTGACCAAAGTACAAAATAGTGGACCAAGCTCGGGACCTGTGTGGAGTAGGCAATGTCTTGTTTAGGGTTTGAAACACATGCACACATGTTCATCCATGTATAGACACCTACACACATATTTGAACTGTTGATTTCTCAATAATCAATGCTTAAACTTTATCTAAAAGCTACTTTTGAGACCTAACTCTTACCAATACTGAATGGATATCCCTGAGGAAGCCATTAGGCAATAAATGCAAGCTGAAAGTGATGACAAATATTTGCACTTATATTTTGTGACAAAATGTTCTGGAAAGTGTTAAGCAGATGGCTTAGGACTGCTTCAGGTAGAAGCTGTGTCATGGAGCAAAAGATGGCTTAAACTGAACCTGAATGAGCTGAGGTGAGGTGAAAGCAGTAAGATAAGATGGAAAAATAGCTGTAACTAGAATGGAGCAGAGACCACTGAAAGATCACAATGTGTTGTGAAACATGCACACAGGACGGACTTTAGATTGTGTAAGAGATATTCTAATGGGAAAATTGGTAAATTCATCACAAAATTGATAAATTCTTCCACCAAAGAAAAATCAATAATTTTTTAATTTTATTTTTTTATCAGTTACATTTTATTAACTCTGTATCCCAGCTGTATCCTGCTCCCTCATTCCCTCCCAATCCCACCCTCCCTCCCTCATCTCCACCGTGCCCCTTTCCAAGTCCACTGATAGGGGGGGACCTCCTCCCCATTCATCTGATCCTGTTTTATCAGGTATCTTCAGGACTGGCTGCAAAGTCCTCCTCTGTGGCCTAACAGGACTGTTCCTCCCTTAAGTGGTGGGGAGGTCAAAGAGCCAGCCATTGAGTTCCTGAAATCAATATTTTATTTTTAATATTTAATTTTATATTTAATATTAAATATAATTTAATATTTAATTTTTCAATATTATCAAATTTAAATCTCATTCATATTATATCATTCACTTCTCACTAATCGTATTCAAATCTCAAAACCACTAACTAAAAGTTACTAGTTTAAATCCAATTCTGGTTACAGAAACACTTTTTTCCTAAAGGGCATACATAGTCCTTATGCTGTTGACATTGTGATACTCTTATAACAGCACAGATATTTTAGGGATTATCTATTTGTTTTCCTCTTAGCTTTCAGGTCCTATGTTTTCCTTGTGGTAATTGTTTATATTATATACTACGATGTCTATACGCTGCCACATTTTCTCTTAACTTGCTCTCTAGAAAATAACTTGTGATGTTTATAATTTTTTTGAATTCAAATTTATATTTTCTCTATGAATTCTCCTACTTCTACTTTAACAATATTAGAGTAGTTTTATTGATGGTTTTTCTATTTATATCAATAGCTTTATTTTTACTATAAAACAAGGCAGCTTACATTAGACTAAGGTTAGAAACTGAATGTTAAAATAAAAAAAAATAAGTTGATTTAAAACCTTTGCAATACTCAAGTCTCCATGTTTAATGTTTCTGTGTAAGCCTTTTTCTAAAGAAATTTTATTTATTCCCTAAGGTTTTTTTAAGAAACATTTATTTGTAAGGAGAGCAACAGAACCAAAAAATCTGGGTGACACAGGGGTCTTTTCTGAGACTGATACTCCAACCAAGGACCATGCATGGTAATAACCTAGAACCCCTGAACAGATGTAGCTCATGACAGTTCAATGTCCAAGTGGGTTCCATAGTAATGGGAACAAGGACTGTCTCTGACATGAGCTGATTGGCCTGCTCTTTGATCATTACCCCCTGAGCGGGGAGCAGCCTTACCAGGCCACAGAGGAAGACAATGCAGCCACTCCTGATGAGACCTAACAGACTAGGATCAGAAGGAAAGAAAGGAAGACCTCCCCTACCAGTGGACTTGGGGAGGGGTATGCATGGAGAACAGGAAGGGAGGGATTGGGAGGGGAGGAGAGAGGCAACTACAAAGGGGATACAAAGTGAATAAAGTGTAATTAATAAAAAATAAAAATAAAAGAAAAGAAAAAAACATTTATTTATTTAATG
>REGO01000488.1:1193069-1203397 GCA_010120015.1 Rhombomys opimus | reverse complement strand
AGTGCGATTGTGTGGGGCACCATCCTAAAGAAATAAAAGTGAATGTGAGTGGGACAGCGCCATTCGTTTCTCAAGCCTTCCCGACTGTGGAAATATTGTAAATAGCTGCTTCGTGCAACCGCCACCAAGACTTCGCTGCACCTACTAACTGTAAGCTGAAATAAATGTTCTTTCCCATAATCTGCTTTTCATCAGTGTCACATCGTTTTTAATAGCAGTTAGAAAAATAATGAGTGCAAAAAAATCTTCCTTTTTCCAGAAAGGGGGGGGTGGGGTGGGGTGGGCTGTTGCTATGGTAAACCTGACCACGTGGTTTTTTAAAGCTTTGGGATTGGTCTGTGGGATGAGTGTAGAAAAGCGATGCCCAGAGCTACAGAAGCTATGGCCCCGCTTAGCAGGGCATTCTGAGGATGGTGTGGAACACCAGAGGACATAGGAAGACAATATTCTTGAGAATGTAGAGAGAAACAAGATTTCCTTAGAATGAGGCAATAGGCTGTTTGTTCGTGTAACACACAGGCCAAAGATCTAGCTGTTTTGTAGCCTTGCCCTGAAAACAGCCATGAGGCTGAACTGAGAGGTAATGACTGAAATTCTAATTTGAAAGGGGAAATTTTAAGAAAGCAAAACTATCCAGACTGTTAGCTATTAGTTATTGCTTCCTGCTCTTATATGTGCAGTAGCAAAGGGCTGAAACACATTTTTTTTTTAAATATGCAGTTTCCTGAAGAAAGGGGAAATGAATTTAAATTGCTGATGAGGCAACTCTGGAGAAAGAACTGAGAGCATCCACATAATTGGTTTCATTAAAGAGGAAGCACCTGTTCAGCACTTGGACAGCAGAAACCAGCAAGGAGGGACCAGGGAAAGAAAGATGGGAGTGAGGGAGGAGTGGAGCAGTGAGTGAGGGAGAACTGGTGATTTGCCAGCGCTGAGAGAAAGAGCTGAGGTCAATGGTAGATTGTACCGTTGCTCAATCTGGTCGATAGAATAGTGTGCAGCAGCCCAGAGTTTAAGCAGATAGAGACTGAGCCCCCAAAAAGATGGCTGTGATGGGGTCACCCTACCTTTTGGCAAAGGAGGCCAGAGATGAGGAACAGTCAACTGTCTATATTGGATCTCCTCAAAAGGCCACCTCGTCCATGATGCCACTGAGGACCATGAGTAAGTCAGTGGCCCTGATGTGGCCAGGGTTCCAGTTGATGTCTGAGGACCATGTAGTGGCCTGTGACATGGCCAGAGTCCATGTTGATATCCATGGGCCATGGTGCCACTGGAAGCCATTCTGATCTGAGTGGCAACCACTGCCACCTAGGACCAATGTGATCTTCAGGCCCATGCAGCCGTGTCTGAATAGATGGTCTTACTGTGGCAGGGTCCGTGTTGAGGCCCAAAACTGGTGCTTCCACAAAAGGCCATGCAGATGTCTGAAGTCTATGTTGCAGCCTGAACCCACGCTGATACAGGGGGCAGTGCTGCTTCCCGGGGCCATGCAGCCAAACAGGGCTGTGTCTTTTTGCCATGTCCCATTGCCTAAGGTGATCTGAGCCTCAAGGAGACTCATATATATAGCATAGGGTTTACAACATGTGTCTTTAGCAGATGGGTAGAGAACTTTTAATATTTTATATTGATAAAGAGTATAAAATGAGCAGTTTTGAATGTTTGCTGCTGAAATTTCCAGAGGGGAGGGGCATTGCAGGAAGGCAGTGAGAGAGGGCGATTAACTCCTCTCTAGGTCCACTCCAGTCCCCTTCAGATCTATCTGCTACCTCCAAATAATATGCATTCTTTGAGTACGTTGGAGCCTCCCTTCCCCCTGGTGAAGTTAACCCAGGGAGCTAAGGTTGCTGTGATCAGACCAAGCCTGAGCCTGGGCTCTTTGCCTCTCCCCAAGAACAAGGAAAGACAGGCAAGGATCAAACAGAATGAAGCAGATTTATTAGGAAAATTCTTGAGTGGGAGGGGTTGTCCCAAGAGAGATTATTACATTCCTGTCCTGCCCAGTGGCTTCCTATGAGACTCAGGGAAGGAACTTCCATCTTTATTGGATGGGTCATTCTCTGAGTGCATTCTTTGAGAGTCCAGTCTGTGTGCAGTCAACATTTCCTTCACAAGCCTCCTCAGTCAAACTGGAGAGATGATTATCCATTGCCCCTCCAGTCAAAACAAAGTGCTCATTTTTGTTCAGTCTCTTGCTCAAACTCTTCTACTCACTTGGTAGGCTATTGATTGTCTGCCCTTTCTTGTTCATCTGTTAAGGTACTATCTCACAAATTACAGTGGACCCTCCCTTACATCACAGAGAGCTAGCTCCTGCTTTATTTTCTCATATTTAGAAGATGAAATGCAGTGTTAGGTTTTTTTTTTTATTTTGTATTTTGCATATAAATATATAGTGCTCTTATTACATAATTCAGCCTATTAAATGCAAAATAGTCTCAGAGGGACAAGTAAAATCCATGAAACAGAAACTTCAATTTACATATTAACAAATGGCAAAAGGACATTTGGCCCACACACGTGCTGTAGACTAGCTGCATCTTACAGAAGCCACAGGAATGATCGTTATATCTACGAAATACAGCCTATAAATTCTGATAGGTATTATGTTAAATCTGCAGATTCATTTTGTTTGACCACTTTCATAATATTAGTTCTGCCAATCCAGGAACTTCTTTTCCTAATCTAGCATCTTCTTTGCATTTCTTTTTCCAATGACTTGAAATTTTCATTGCAAACGTCTCTTCTTTAGTTAGGACAGCTTCTAACTCACCTTGTTCAGAATGGCTATCATCATCAACAAATTAAATGACTTGTAATAACGATGAAGATGCAGGTTGGGATGCAGGTTGGGAAAGAGAAACAGACAGTGCTAGTGAGACTGAAATTATTCCAGCCTCCATAGAAGTCAGGTCCTCAAATACAGGAAAACATATTGCTAAAGTCACCACAAGCTTTGTTGACAGGGCGTAGAGATATCAAGTTCGGACTAAGCCTGAAGCCTCATCCATGCTGTCCTAGCTTTCATAGTGCCTGATGGTGCTGTGAAGGCTACTGCTGGAGAGTTATCAACCACTTCATTCAACTATGTATTCTGCATGCTGCACCACAGATTTGCAAGGCGGGGTTTTATTGGTATAACAGTGGCACATGTGTTGTGGGAATGACCAACTGTTTTCTGATTGGACATGCTTAACATGATGGAATCCATACCTAATATTTCAAACTAAATCAAAAGCCCAGGATTACAGTTATGACCCTCTTTCAGAGAGACAGGTAGAGAGATAGATGGAAATTCAAAGCTAAAAATTCCACCTGTATAGCTAATTAATAATAATAATAGAAGATTAATAATTGCCTAACATGTATAGGCCCCTTAGTGTGCTCTATACTTTGTGCTAAGCCGTTCATATTGACTGTCCTATTTGACAGTCAGGGAAACTGGGGCATAGAAAGGGTTAGTAACCTGACTAAAGATTACATGTCATGTACACAAGTCTGTATTACCTTATTACTAGGTGTGCATACAAATAATTGAGTAATTACTGCCCCAGTACAGATGGGCATGTGTGTGCTTCAACACAGTCCTTTATATCTCATACATGTATATGTGGCCTTAGATAGATAGATAGATAGATAGATAGATAGATAGATAGATAGATAGATCTATAGGTATCTATAGATATAGATAGATAGAGAGATATAGATATATTTATATATAGATATATCTATATATAGATATCTATATATCTATATCTCTCTATCTCTCTATCTATATATAGATATAGATATATGTCTATATCTATCTATCTATCTATATAGATATATACTCTATAGATATCTATATATCTATATATATGTATATATATATAGTGTGTGTGTGTGTGTCTATAGAATGCATGTAGGTATGTTGCACATATATGTGGATGTTACAGGATTAGATTCCCAAGCCTTAAAGTCCTCCAAGTCTTACATGTCATTTACTCTTCAAATGACTGTTACTTTCATGCAGTACTTGCCATCCTTAACTCTGACTACCCCCTAAAATAAGATGCTGTGTACAGGCAGGGCGGTAAGGATGTAGAGCAGTCTTTCTGAGACTGATATTCCTTCTATTAAATATAATGCAATAATTTTCACCATGCCTATATTGCAAAGTATTTTAAAAGGTTCAGTCTGTTAACCTAAATAAAGTGCTAGCCTTGAAAGAAAAAAAATGGTAATAGAATTACCGTGTGACCAAATTATATCATTCCTGGGCATTGATTCTCAGGATTCTAAATCAACGTGCCAAGGAGGTGTTTGCACATCTGTGTCACAACCTTCAAGTTATGGAATCATCAGCCTGTGCAGCTATCAACAGACAAATGGATAAACCAAATATGATGTGTCTACACAATGGAGTTTGATTGAACCATAAACAAGAACGAAGTAATGTCGTTTGCAATAAGATGGAATCAACTGGAAATAGATCATGATGCTTAAATGAAATTGTCTTTGTGAAACTATTACTATACCCAATGAACACAAACATAAAACATTTTTAAAGTTGTGAAATTTACCCTATTAATATCTAAACTTATATTTTAATTAAAAATTAATCAATTTAACAGAGTAAGTGGTTTATTCAAATATTACAGCCATATACTATTTTAACAATGAAAATTATAAGTAATATTTTTACTTTCTTGCTTTATTTGTAGTTTTCAGGGGGTTGTGGATTTTAGTTTTGTTTGTAAACACTAACTGTGTTATCCAAACTGGTCTGGATCTCCCATGTTCGAGTGACTCCCATGTCTTTGTTTCCTGAGAAATTAAAGGCATAGGCAGCCACTATGCCCAGCTAACGATAAGTTGGTATAGAAAGGGAAAAAACATAATGCTAGTTTTGTTGGTTTGGATCCTGTCAGTGTGTGTCTGGCATTCCCATACCACAGCTCAGTTTATTAAATGCAAAACAGTGTCAGAGGGACATGTAAAATCCACGAAACAGACACTTTCATTTGCTTATTAACAAACTGCAAGCAGACATTAGTCTGTACACATTCTGTAAACGGGCTGAGTCTTAGAGAACAGGAGGAAATTCCATAAAGATATTTCTGATTCCACTAAACAGCATTTTTGGGCCACTCTGACCTCTTTAAATATGGAAGGAAAACATCACTCATCTGTCAAGCTGCCATTATAATCAACATTCTGCAGCAGGTTTTTACAAAGAGCTAAAATAGTTATAGTTGCAACAGAAGCAACCTTAGGAATCTATGGAGAGGCTAAAAGTAGCAGAAGGCCTCCTGTTGTTTTGCAACTAGCGGGTCAGTTCTGGGAGTTCTAGGGAATGGGTTTATCCTGCATGCACACTGAATTGGTTTTGACAGGCAGTTCTCCACTGCTGGCTTTATTCTCACAAGCTTGGATGTTTCCAGAATATGTGTCATATATATATATATATAATAATCTCTGGCAAATATTGTTTTCGCTAGGTATGTTTGCCTCTGACACCCACGTTACAGGTGTTGCTTACCTGTGAATAATTATCAGTCACATATAATTACATGTCACCAGCCTCAACCTCATCTTTCTCCTGAAGACAGCATTTTTTTTTCTCATTACATCTTCCTCTGGTTGAAGAGAAAAATCAATGCAATGTTTACTCTTCTTCTAGGATGCTTGTTTATATCATGGCCAACTGCTTTTCCACAAACAGTGGAGATGTTTAATGATGACCTAAAACACATAAATACATCCTGGCTGTTTCACCTCCTTGAAAGTTAGCTCCTAATAAACTATGTTTCCCTCAACCTGGAAAACATGTTCTTCTTTATAATGGCAATCATCCACCTGCTTCCTATTAATTATTTCATTTTGGAAACACAACAGGCAGATGCAGTTGAGTGTCTCAAGATTCAAAACCCTTAACACACAAGTTCATATGAAAGTTTTATTTTTTTATGATCCAGTTTATCTTGCATTTCATAAATATGTTCACATAAACATTGAGCTTTTTCAGATCGGAAAATAAACTGCTATTTATTTTGGGTTTAACTCCTGCATGCATGTGTCCTTATTTATCCTAATTCTAGCAAACAGCCAGCTGAAGCAAGCTTTTTTGTGTTTGTGGTAGTGTTTGGTTCTATTCTAGGTCTCTCCAGACAGTGTCAGAGATGAGCTCCATCGTTGAGTTGGTCTCAAGTTAGACCAGTCATTGCTTGGTCATTCCCACACACTCTGCTCCACCTTTACCCCTCCACTTCTTGCAGGCAGGACAAAATGTAGGTCACAGGTGTTGTGGCTGGATGTCCTCCATGGGAAGCCTTGCCTGGTTACAGAGGTTGGCTGGTTCAGAATCCGTATCCCTCATTATTATGAGCCCGAGCTAGCTAGGGTCACCCTCACAGATTCCTGGGAGTTTCCATGGCACTAAGTTTCTAACTCACTCCTGAAATGCCTCCCAAATCTAGTTTTGTTTTGTTTTGTTTTGTTTTGTTTTGTTTTGTTTTGTTTTGTTTTGTTTTAGAAGAAGCCATTTATTTGCTGGTAATTGATAGACTTGCCAAGGCACTCATATGTGCTCCAGCATAAAACCATCAAATTCGAAAAGAAATGTAGGACCCTTAATGATATTCCAAGTTGAAATAATGCAGCTTCAGTTCTCAGTTGGGCACAACTGAGAACCATGTAAAGTCTATTGTGAGAAATTTAATTGTCTGGCTTTGAAGAAATCTGAGAAAGTAGAAAGGTTTCCATAGGCCAGATTTTCTTAATCTTTTACAAGATATGTCAACAAAATTGTACTTTTGGATGAGATCTTTGATAGTGGTTGAATCAATTTCTCTCAGGCAGTAGGTTCATTTGATAAATTTGGAAATATTTCTTTTTTTTTTCTTTTTGGTAATCATAGGTACCATTACCTTGCTGCTTTGAGAAACAGAAGCTACTTGCAATCACAGTGAGACAATTCAATTTACAATTTTGCTTTTTAATGACTACTGAGAGTAAAAAGACTTAGGTAGGAGAACAACTTTTATATCATAGTTGAGTGTGGTGGAGCATACTTTTAATCCCAGCACTCAGGAAGGTGGAGGCAGGTGGAACTCGTGAGTCTAAGGCCAGTCTGTTCTACAAAGTGAGTTCCAGGACAGCCAGACAGCCAGGGCTACACACAGAAACCTTATATCAAAAACAGCAAATATATATTTATTTATATATATTTATATTTATATACACAAATATATATACATATATATATATATTGCAAAACTCCTCATAATTTGGTGGACTTTTAATTCCATGTAAAAAGTTGGTGCCTTCATCAGTCTTCTGACCCTGATACTTCTTCCTACACACTTTCCAAAGGAAAAATGTCTGACTGAAAATTACTGTATATAAAGTCCTTCTTGGTGAGGTTAAACACCGGAAACAAGACTTTGCATTGAGACTGTCTGACTTCCACAGGGCAGTCACACCCTTTCCCAAAAAAGACCCAAGAAAAAGCAGGACAGTTATGCTCAATCTTGAAACTGGGGAAAGCAATGATGCTTTTTGTGTGTGGATACAATTTTACTTCTTACAAAGTTACTTTTACTTTCTCCATTTAAATCCCCCAAATACTTTTAAAGTTTGATGTAGTCTTAATGGTAGATGGATGGAGTTCTATGAAAAAAAATCAGCCCAGTGGAACAGTTTATCTGAAGGAGAAGGGAGCAGAGCACCAGAGAAGGCATATACACTCTTCAGATGCAATGATTCAGATAATGAAGTGAATGAATGAATTTTAATTAAGAAAATAATCTGTTGGAGCAGATGTTAAGAACTCATTGTAGTCTTTGACCAAGAGAGAATGGACTGAATTCTTGAGAACCATATGATTGATTTAAAAAAAAAATACTCATTCACACACACACACACACACACACACACACACACACACGTACATTTCAAATGTAGATTTTAAGTGAATTTTTTTTGCCCAAATCAGTAACACATTAGTGTCTTATTTAGTTCATTTAAAAATGTGTTTAGGCCTTACACTATAAAATGATTGATTAACATTTCTAAATACAAAGGCCTTAATTTGCTTTCTGTGTGAAGATTCCATATCAATATTTGTATAGTTTTGCCTGATGTATGCCTGAGTACCACGTGTGTTTCTGGTGCCCACAAAGACCAGATGGTGGTGAGCACCCGTGTGAGTGCTGGAAAATGTGGCCAGGTCTCTGCAAGAGCAACAAGTGCTGTGAAGCTCAGAACTGCTCAGAGCAGCCCTAGAATAACTTTTTTTTCTTTTTTACATTTTATTTTTATTTTTACTAATCACTGTTTATTTACTTTGTATCCCACCTGTAGCCTGCTCCCTCATTCCCTCCTAAACCCTCCCTCCCTTTTTCATCTCCTCCCATGCCCCTCTCCAAGTCCACTGATAGAGGAGGTCCTCCTCCCCTTCCATCTGACCCTAGCCTATCAATTCTCATCAGGACTGGCTGCATTGTCTTCCTCTGTGGCTTGGCAAGGCTGCTTACATGTTTACATTCCCACCAGCAATGGAGCAGGGTTCCCCTTTCTCCACATCCTCTGCAACATGTGTTGTCACTTGAGTTTTTGATCTTAGCATTCTGATGGGTGTAAGGTGAAATCTCAAGGGCGTTTTGATTTGCGTTTCCCTGATGATTAAGGACTTTGAGCATTTCTTTAAGTGTTTCTCTGCCATTCTATATTCCTCTAACAGAGAACTCTGTTTAACTCTGTACCTCACTTTTTAATTGGATTACTTGATTTGCTGTAGCCTCATTTTTTAAGAAAATTTACCAGGTTAGTTGGAAATGTGTAATGCTGTATGGGCAGCTGCACTCTGAATATAAGTTACCCTAATGTATATATAATTGATTCATCTTGTTTTAAAAATTATTTATAAACATTTTTATTTATATTATGTTGCTTACATTTAGTTTGGCTTTACTTTTCCATTCTTTTAAATAAATATAAAATGACTATTATAAGGCATAAATATTTCATAAGTGAGAAAGGCCTCATTCTTTAATCTAGGCTTGCTTCAAACTCACAACAATGACCGTGCTGCAGTCTCCCTGAGCTTGGGAGGCTAGACTGAGGATGCTAACCTCTGATTAAACAAAACAAACAAACAAAAAAAAAAACTTTCTTTAAACAACAGTTTCATACTTGTGAAGTTATATTGTTGAACAATGGCTACAGTGTAATGGATAATATATTCTAACAAGAAAAAATAGCAATGAATAACTAAAGTATTTGTTCTTATATTTCTAGACTAAACACACACACACACACACACACACACATATATATATATTAAGTTAAGATGGCTCTAATCTGAGTAAGGCTAAGGAGTAGGGTGAAAAGCAAGAAGAATTCTGGGTAGAAAAAGAGCTTTGCACTGAAGGTGCCGAGGACACTGTAGGAAATGAATTTCTAGGGTAAGCAGGTACATACCAACTGTTGTTTTAATTTATTTTAATGGAAATTCTAATGGGAAAGAATTCAGTAAATTTCTTACAGAATTGATAACTCTCTCAAGAAAGAGTAAAGAAATATTTTAATTGTGAATAAATATCAATCATCATCTTCTTACTATTTCTGTGCTGTCTTATTACAAAAGCTCACTTTAAAAATGAATACATATTCCATACTGAGTTTGGCGTTTTAGCTCCTAGCACATACTTTTTAGCAATTCTTTACCTGAGTTCTTTTTTACCATTATCTTAATGCTTCTCTTTATTATTTTATGCTTTAACACTATGCCATATATATGTTGTGGGGGTTTTCCCCCCGCTTAATTTGCTATCTAGAAAATATTTTGTGATGTTTGGAGAAATCAGTTTGTAGTTTATATGAATACAAAATTATTGGGTTTTTGTTTTCTTGTAATTTTTGTCAATATCAGTTTACTTTTAATTTGACTTCTCCTTTTGCAGCAATGTTCAATTTTTAGATAAAATAATAGTTTTATTAAGACTAAGATTATAAAATGAAAATATATGAAATAAATATTGATGATGATGATCCATACTCTCAATCCTCAATTAACTGCACATATATTTCTCCTTTTCCTTTCCTCCCACCAGTCCCTTACATGTTCATACTCACTCTCAAATTGATAGTTTTTATCTGAATATTATTATGGCAAACACATACACATACATATAAATATGCACAAATATGTTAGTACAATCTGCTTAGTCCGTTTTTATTGTCTGTGTGCATATATTCAGTCTCAGGCCTGAAGCCATCTTCTTAAAAACAAAAGGTCATTATACTATCCTTAGCTTCTTTTCAGCATTTTTGTTGTTTAGTTA
>REGO01000488.1:1171865-1185039 GCA_010120015.1 Rhombomys opimus | reverse complement strand
AGATAACCTAGAACCCTGACAGTGCAGCCACTTCTGATGAGAACTGATAGACTAAGATCAGAAAGAAGGAGAGGAGGACCTCCCCTATCAGTGGACTTGGGGAGGGGCATGCATGCAGAAAGGGGGCGAGGGTGGGACTGGGAGCGGAGGAGGGAGGGGCTTATGTGGGGATACAAAATGAATAAAGTGTAATTAATAAAAGTTAAATAAAAAAATTAACAAAAAAATAAATAGGACCTCATGAAACTGAAAAGCTTCTGTAAAGCAAAGGACACTGTCGTCAGAACAAAATGACTGCCTACAGATTGGAAAAGGATCTTCACCAACCCTATATCTGACAGAGAACTAATATCCAGTATATATGAAGAACTAAAGAAGTCAAACAGCAAAAAATCAAGTAATCCAATTAAAAAATGGAATACAGAGCTAAAGAGAGAATTCTTAATAGAGGAATATCAAATGGCAGAGAAACACTTAAAGACATGCTCGACCTCATTAGCCATCAGGGAAATGCAAATCAAAACGACCCTAAGATTTCACCTTACACCCATCAGAATGGCTAAGATCAAAAACTCAAGAGACAACACATGCTGGAGAGGTTGTGGACAAAGGGGAACCCTCCTCCACTGCTGGTGGGAATGTAAACTGGTACAACCACTTTGGAAAGCAATCTGGAGCTTTCTCAGACAACTAGGAATAGCACTTCCTCAAGATCCAGCTATACCACTCCTAGGAATATACCCAAAAGAGTCTCCAGTACACAATAAGGATACTTGCTCAACCATGTTTGTAGCAGCCTTATTTGTAATAGTCAGAAGCTGGAAACAGCCCAGGTGCCCCTCAGTAGAGGAATGGATGTACAAATTGTGGTACATCTACACAATGGAATATTACTCAGCAATAAAAAACAAGGAAATCATGAAATTTGCAGGTAAATGGTGGGATCTGGAAAAGATCATCCTGAGTGAGCTGTCCCAGAAGCAGAAAGATGCACACAGTATATACTCACTCATATAGACATATAAGATAAAGAATTTTGTCAAATTCTAGTTCAGGAAGAATTACCACTGGATTTTCTTTGAGGTTTTATTGATTCAGTTCTTATCAAGGTGGTTGTGACCTACAATCATTTGAGATTTTCATAATATGTGAAGGAGACGTCCACTGTGCTCCCTTCCATGAGGGCAACTAGATCTTCCAGCAATGGTGTTAAGAACATTCATTATTCCCTAACGGCTTCCATGTACAGTGTGCCTATGCTAGACTCTCTTTCACTGTGAGCTCCAGTAATCTATACCTATATATCAGGCCAAGAGAAAGAGAAGTCTTCTTTCCGTTCATTCATTTGAAACTGAAGATGTGGTGGAAGGGCGGTGCATGGCCAAGGTCCCCAGAATCCAGAGTACAGGGCAGAAGGGTCACAAATGCAAATCTATCCATACATACATAGGGAAAGCCCGTCTCAAAAGCACACATACTCACGCACATCAGCTATAATTATAATAATGCAAATAGTATCTGTACTAAAGGCAGAGTTTGAAGATTAGTTGAGAAGATGAGTTATGAAATGTTTAACATATTAAACACTCAATAAATGTCACTTTTAACTTTAGAATCATGTATCCATTTACTTGAGGTTTTCTGCTCCCTCATTAGAAGACAAGCCCCATGGACCAGGAGGACTTTATGGATCTTTGAACTCAGCATCTTACCTCTCAGACCAGAGGAGAGCATACTGAAACACTGAAAGAAATATTTCTTGAATGTATAAAAGAAAGGATGTTGTCAAATTGAAGTATGGAAAATGAAGAGACTGTTCAAAATTCATCAGCAGAGTCTTCCTGCATGAAGGTCACAGAATTCAGTATGTAAATCACCACAGCTTCTCTGGGAAAACTCCCAGTTCTATAGTGAGCTTACATTTTACTGAAATCAGTTTTTGAGTCAGATTTTGTGTGTGTGTCTTTTATTCCAGAGTGATTTTTGGAGTTTGGATTCTTTCCAATTTCTGAAGTTGTTTTGCTATATAACCCAGGTCTCAAAGCCCTGTGTTCAAGTAATCTCAGCCTCCCAAGGTGCTGGGACTAAAGGCATGTGGCATCATGCCTCGCTCACAATGATAGCTTCATAATGAAGAAGAGGCAGAGCAGTGCTGTTTTCCTGTCTGACAAGTGTCTAACACTCACGCTCCACATTTGATTGCTAAATGCAAATAGTCTCAAGGGAACAAGTAAATTCCATGAAACAGGAACTTCCATTTGCTTATTAACAAACTTCAAACAAACACTAGCCTGCACACATTTTATAGACAAGCTAAATCTTCAAAATAAATAGAAAGAAGCCCCACAAAGTTGACTCCATCACATGACAATAGGCTTGAAGAACTTGTCTCTGTGTAAAGAAGATGCCATAACTCCTCCATCAAGAAGCAATATATATGGAACATTCTCCAGCAGAGAATCTATGATAGATGAACAGAGCAACCTGAGGTGATTTGCAAAGATGCTGAATGCAGCAGAAAGCATCCTCCTTTGTGTTGTCGCTGGTGAGGCAGTGCTAGGAGTTTTAGGGAATGCATTTATTGCACTTGTGAACTGCATGGACTATGCCAAGAACAAGAAGCTCTCCAAGATTGGTTTCACTCTCATTGGCTTAGCAATTTCCAGAATTTGTGTCATATGGATAGTAATTTTACAGGGATATATATATTTATTCGTTCCACACATCCTTACTACTGGCAACGTAACTGAATGTATTACTTACCTATGGGTACTTATCAGTCACTTAAATGTCTGGTTTGCTACCAACCTCAACATCCTCTACTTTCTAAAGATAGCAAATTTTTCCAACTCTGTGTTTCTCTGGCTAAAAAGGAGAATTAGTGCAATTTTTATCTTTCTGTCAGGATGCTTGCTTACCTCGTGGTTAATATGTTTTCCACAAGTGGCGAAGATAGTTAAGAAAAGTAAAATGAACTACACATCCTGGCTCCACCAGTCGAAATATGACTTACTTATTAACCAAAGTTTATCCAATCTGGGAGTGACTTTCTTCGCTGTGGTATCTCTGATTACCTGTTTCCTGTTGATCATTTTCCTGTGGAGACACATCAGGCGGATGCAGTCCGATGGCTCAGAATTCAGAGACCTCAACACGGAAGCTCATGTGAGAGCCTTGAAAGTTCTAATATCTTTTATGATCCTCTTTATCTTACATTTTGTAGGCCTTACCCTAGAAGTATATTACTTTATTCTGCCATCAAACAAACTACTCTTCATAACTGGTTTGACAGCCACATGCCTCTATCCCTGCGGTCACTCAATCATCCTAATACTAGGAAACAACCACCTGAAGCAAGCCTCTTTGAAGGCACTGCAGTGCCTAAAATGATGTGAGACAGAAAGAAATCTCAGCCACAAATGGGCTTGTGGATGAGTAGATGTCATGCCTTCCATTTTAACTGTTCCCTGATGTTATTAAAACTTCCTGCACTGATGGCCTCTCAAGGACTCTACCATTCTGGTGGCATTTTATGTCCACGTGCATCCTCACCTCACTTGGTGACTTGACTGTGCAAATTCTTTCCACAAACTAACCAGATAACAGTTGGCCTGGAGATGAGTCCATATGAAGGCTTTTATGGTGAAAATAAATGTAAAAAAAAATTAATGTTGTTGTCAGTCTCTAACTTTCCCAGGATGAGTTAAGGAAAAAGAAAGTAATACAAATGGTTATGATCATCTAGAAAGAACTAGGGACCAGAAGTTGATGCTTGTGTATTTGTGTGTGTGTGTGTTTGTGTGTGTGTGTGTTTAAACAGATCTTATTGCTTTCATTATAAGTCCTAATGTTCTTTGCTAGTAGTATGTTTTGATATAATAAAAATAACCATAATAGAGTGTGTAGGTCTGTCAAAAGCTGCTAGGGAAACTGAGTCTAGCCAAGGGAGAACAGTAACTGTGTCCATAAGTCCAGAAAATCCACCTGAGATGAACCATTAGGAATTGTGTAAATATTCTGCTAACATAATAGACCCAAAGGAGTTAATATGGTCAATAACAAAGGAATAAAAAAAAGGGTAGAATCTATGTGAAATGTGAAATTTCTACCTGTATCTTCTGGGAATAAAACTCAGGGCTTTGTATATGGTGATCATACCCTCTACCACTAACTTACAAGTTTTTAAGAAATGTTGATTTGATTTTTTTAAATGATTTTTAGAAATTTTTTTTTCAATTTTTAGATTATAATTACATGTCTCTCTTCCCCTTTCTCCCTCCAAACCCTTTGCTCTTTCAAATTCGTGGCCTCTTTTTTCACTAGTTGTTGATATATCAGGTGTGTGTACATATATATACATATGTATATATAGATATATGTATGTGTATACATATTTAGTATATATACTTTTATTTGTATAATCAATTGGTGTGCTCTCTTCTGCAGAATACTATTTCTCTTCCAACTCAGTATTCCTCATTTGCCTATAGTTCTTTGTATAAAGTTGACGTTTTGTAAGATTCCCTCTATTCATTTTGACATACAATCACTCAAGTGAAGAAGACAACTCATAGAGTGGGAGAAAATCTTTAGCAAGTACACATCAGGTAAAGGTTTAATATATAGACTATATTAAAAAAAAAACAAAAGTTAAATACACAAAACTAAATCAATCAATAAATTCACAAATTAAGTAAATGAATAATTCTTTTTTAAAAGAAATGCAGAACTGAAGACAGGAGTGAAACTCTGGGTTCAGTTTCTGACACCCCATAAGCTAAATGTAGTGGTACATGCCTATAATTCCCACAGTTGGGAGGCTAGAGATTCAAGGCCATTCGTGGCTACATAGCAAGTTGAGGACAGTCTAGAATAGCAAAGATAAGCACTGAGTAAGCATTTTTAAAAGCATTCAATATCCTTAGGCATTGGAGACATATGAATTAAAACTTCTCTGCTATGCCATGTCACCCAGAAAGGCTGTCAAGAAAATAAATAGTATCATGCTGCAAGGATGTAGGAGAGGAGCCATTATATACTGCAGTGAGGAATAAACTAGTACATTCCCTGTGAAAGTCAGTGGTGGTCCTCTAAGACAGAAAGCAAAATTATCAATATGACACAGCTATGCCGTTATTGGGTGTACACCTGAGGGACCCTAAGTCAGCAGAGGCAAAGATATTTTTACATCTGTGTTTATTTCTGTAGTAGTCACAACAGCAAAATAATGCATCCAACCTAAGCATCCAACAAAATATGGATAAATAAAGAAGATGCAGTACAGACACAATGGAATTTCATTCATCACTAAAGAATAAGATCATGGCATATGTTGGAGGTCACTACATTAAATGAAATAAGTCAGACTCAGAAAGACAAATACCGTGTGTTTTCTCTCTCACGCTGACTATAGATTTAAGAGAGATAGATAGATAGATAGATAGAGAGAGAGAGAGAGAGAGAGAGAGAGTGTAGAAAGGGGATAGAAAGAGGGGAGGGGTAGGTCTTAATAGAGTGTGGAGTCAGGAAATACAGAGGAGAGAGAAAAGAGGGATGGAAGAGAGAGAGATAATGAACTGAAAGTAAAAATAGAATTTTGTGGTACTGAGAATAAGACCAGAAAGAGAGTAACAAGGAAGATTGAAGAAGGCAGAGGTGGAGGTTCCTCAAATGAATAAGGAGAATGACGTGTGTTTGAGATAGATAGATAGATAGATAGATAGATAGATAGATAGATAGATAGATAGATAGATAGATAGATAGACAGATAGACAGATAGACAGAGATAAGAAAATGTCTCCATAAGATCTGGTTATAGACAAGCCTATAGGGCATTTTCTTAATTAGTGAAGGCCCAGTCCATCGTGGGTAGAGCCATTCCTGGGTTGGTGGTCCTGGGTTCTACAAGAAAGCATGTCAGTCAAGGCATGAGGGGTAAGCCAGTAAGCAGCACTCCACCGTGGCCTCTGCATCAGCTCCTGCCTCCAGATTCTTGTCCTCACTACTTTTGATGATGAACTGTGAGTGAAATAAACCCTTTCGTCTCCAAGTTGATTTTGGTCATAGTGTTTTGTTGCAGCAATACAAACTCTAAAACAGACAGACAGACAGGCACTAGACATACAGATATGCAGAGAGCACAACATCCTTGTGCACACAGATAAACACTAGGAAAAGGAGGAGAGTTAAATACACATGCTTATCTCTTCTAAGGAAGGAGATGTGTATCTGTTTTGCACCTAGAATGCTGTTTATAAAAGAGTGGTTGATGGACTCTAAAAAGGAGCTCACACAAAAATGACCCCTTAGAAAATAAGATTTGTTAAGAGTGATATACATTGTCAAATTATCGTATTATTAGAGGTCTTTTCTATCACCCACCCTAGCTCCCAAATAATGACACCTAGAGGCCTATTAGATTTGTTCAACAAGCTTTAAGCTCTTTAACTAGGCAGATATTCCTTTATTCTAACCCAGTTATGCTAGTCTGGTTACTTCCCAGCCATGAGCTCTTTTACTTGCCATCGCAGTCTTGCCTTGGCCTTCTGTCGTAACTCTCTGCCCTCACGGCAAACTCTTCACGAAAACTTCCTCTTCCTTCTCTTCCTTCTCTTCCTTCTCTCTCTCTACCTGAGATTCCCAGACTAAGAACAGTGGTCCCTCCTCTTCTCAGTTATTGGCTAATTGGCTTCTTTATTAACCAACCAGAGATAACTAGGAAGTAATTTTTACACAACATTGAGACAGGAAATTCTTCATAAAAATGACAATGCCTACATCCAGACTACAACCAGGTCTTGTGGCACAGAAATCAGCATCCCAATACACAGCACACAAGATCATCCCCCAACAACATATGACCATACAATACATCATTAGGCCATGAGATGGGAAAGCATCACGAGGGACAGTACATCATGCCAAAGGCACCATTACAGGATCATAAGGCGGAAGAGCATCATAAAACATTAAAAAAGGTGTCTTAATGTTAAATGGTAAAAGAGATATCTTCTGCAGACAGCATTGCAGAGAAACCTGAAGAAAGGAGAGGGGAGAAAAGGAAGAAGAGAAGGAAGGAAGCAGGGAGAAAAAGAGGGAGGGAAGAAGGGAAGAGAATGAAAGAAGAGAGAACAAGAGCAGGTAAGTTAGACAACTAGAACAAGAGAAAGAGAATAAGAGAGTGGGAGTCTTGCTTCGGTAGCTCTTCCTAAGGTGCTTGGAGGAGTTTGCCACAGCTCCAAGCCAGTTTCAGGTCAGGCATCAAATGAGATAAAGAGCCACATTTGTTTGTAAGTACCTGTTGCATCTTTAAGAATTTGGGGAGAAAAGAAGCTGGGGGAGAGGGACTGCCAATTCTTTGTCTGGAGGGACAGGCCACACAGAGACTCAAGTCTGATCTTAAAGCAAGAGGCCCATAATCTAATAGTATTCCTCAACTTATTTTTAATCAGGGCCTGGAGATGGTTTCAATTCAACTGCCTAATGAGTGTGCCCCTAGGGAAATACCTATCGCCTCAAATGCTGGGTCTACAGACACATGCCACTTCACCTGGGCTTCACCTGAGGATGCAAAGTCACATTGCCATGCCTGGCACAACAAGCATTTTAGGCACTGAGGAGTCTTGTCAATTTATTTTTATACTCTGGAATGGATCCTACAAATCTAGTCCTTGTCACTTTATTTTTATATTCTGGAATGTAAAAAAAAATCCTTCAGACATCTGATTTGGCATATTTCTTTTTTACTTAAATTTTGGAAATTTTCACACATTAATACTGCATTTGTATTATTTCTACTGCTCCCTTCTCCAGCTCCTCTATGACCTTCTCTCTAACTTGTGGCATCTTCTTTAGTCATTGTCATATATACATATATGTATGTGTGTATGTGTATGCATGCACAGATACACACATATGTTATATATATATATATATGTGTGTGTGTGTGTGTGTGTATACACACACATATAGAGTGCTGAGTTCCTTTAGTGTTGCTTATGTGTATTTGTCTATAGAACTGGCTGCTTGATCATCCCTAGAAAGTGATTTTCATCCCTAGAAAAGATTCTCTTTCTTTCAGCAACCAATAGTTACCTGTAACTCTTCATCTATGGGAAAGGTTTATGAGATTTTCTACATCCATATTAGCTTGTCGACTTGTGTTACCGTTGTGTAGGTCTTGTTTCAGTGACTATATTTTTAGGATTTTGCTGACTCAGCCCTTTTGACATATCTAAAGCATTCTCTCTTACAGTAGATATCCTGGTTCTTCTGCTCTTATATTGTTTATATCCACTTTCTGCTAAGTTCCCTGAGCCTTGTGTGTTGTAGCTATATTGACTGAGGCAGGCAACCCATAGTGGATTGATCCATGCATTTTGACCATTTGTGGTTTTCAGAAATGCTCTCTATCATCTGCAAAAAGGAGCTTTTTGGATGACAAATGAGAGCTATACTTCCCTGCCATTGCCTAATGAGCCTATGAACAACATGGCCATGACGGCAGGGAGAGTGGTCATGCAAGGACTCAAAATCATGGATTTCCTCTCATCAAGTCTGAGCTGACTGTAGCTACTATTGAGTACCAAATGTGCCAGCAGCAAAAACCAACACTGAATCCCAATATGGCATCACTTTCTAGGGAGATCAGTCAATGGCATGACTGCACATTAACTACATTGGACCACTTCCTTTATCCTTGCTGGAATGGATATTGCAGGTATGTACATTACGCTTCTGCAAAAACCACCTTCCATAAGCTCACAGACTGCCTTGTATACCATCATAGAATTCTATTCAGTATTGTTTTTGACTGGGAAACTTACTTCATAGTAGAAATAAAAATTTAAAAAAGGAAGCCTGCTATCATGTTGATATAAATCCATGGCTTTCCCATGTCTCCTTCTGTCCTGGAACAGCTGACTGATAAAAACAGCTGGCTTTGAAAGAAACTGTTACAGCAAACCTAGGTGGCCAAAATAGCCTTGAAGGTTATTGATACTTATATTTTTTTTTTGTCTTATGCTGAGACTACCCTTAAGTATGAAGCAAAAATCACTCTAGATAACTCTATGTTATCAGCCAGGGCTTTCTGGCTCTACCTCACGAACAACTGCACCACTCACTGTTTCTCTTTCTCTATTTCCTTTTAAAATTAAGTCTTTCTTCTTTTTCCCTTTATAAACATGTGAATTAAATATTTTGTTGTTAGTATTAAACTTCATTTACATGTGCTTTCTCAATGTATTTTAATCTCTCTTTTTCCAGGTGCTAAAATATCATATAGTTTTTACCTCTGTTTGTTTTAGGTAAAGTAAATACTTGTACAGTTACAGTTTACACTAACACTTTAAATCACTCCTTTCTCTTACCGTCAAAACAAAAACAAATAAAAGAGGAGAAAAATATAGATAACACCAGCAAATATACATATTATATGCTGGCTCTAAAATAAGCCTAAAAGCTGTCAAATGGAAGTTACAAATGGACATGAAGTCTACAATCTCAAAAAGCCACAATCAAAATGTATACTCAGCCAGACAAGGTGGTTCATGCATATAGGCCCATAACTCAGGAGGCTGGAGCTGGAAAATTGTCTTAATTTCAAGGCCATCTTAAGCTACAGCTAGACCCTGTGACAATGCATACATATATCACACTTTCACTCACTCTTTGGGTGTGAGAAACGCATACTAAAATGTAAACACTATATTCCTTATTGACAACATTGACTGTAAAACTAAGATATGTAGAACAGATTGGCACAACTCTTACACATCTGGTTTGTTTATGAGTAATGGAGAAGGCTATACAAATCATGATTTAAAGCAATTCTATTTAGAGGATCCAGCCTGTGTTTGTTAAAAAAAAAAATTATGAAAACTACACAGAAGATATGCAAAGATCTAGTTTAAAACATGTAACTCATTCGATTCTGCTAAAGCCACAATGTATAAAGGTAAATCTAAAAATGAAAAATTAGCACAAAAGCTGTAGCATTAACAGTATTGAACACAAGATTAAAAAGTAATGAAATCAAATCATGATGAAACACTAAAATGTCATAATTTGCAAACTCAACCTAAGCTGATACCCATTGCCAAGCATAATATACTAAGAATGCTGAGGCATATATAAACAATTATTTGACTAATACATAGGATTAGATTGTTGAATCACCTATAACAGGCTAAAACTATGCCTACACTTAGATTTTTTCATATAAGTACATGTTATTATAATAATTGATTATTATTATGGCACAATTTTAATTGTTGTATGAAAGTTTTTCAGAAAATAAAGGTACTCTGGACAGGAAAGTGGTTAGCCTAACTTCAGATCTCCATCTCTCCCTCTTCTCCTCCAAATCCAATCCCCCAATCTCATGACCAGCTCTGTGACAGACCACGTACTATGGGCTACTTTCCTCTCTGCCCCACGTCCAGTGGATTGCACAGATCTTCCTCTCCAAATTTCCTTTCCCCTCACTCATTTCAATATCCTAGCCCCCAACTCCAGCAGACACTCCTGCGAACCTGCCAGCTGCCTCCCACAGAAGCAAGTAGGCCAGGTAATCGGGTAGAGTAACTTCAGATCTTCACTCTCCCTTCTCTCCTCTAAACCAACCCCACAGTCTCGTCCTCAGCTCTGCAGCAGAGTAGCTGTGTGTCCTCTTCCTCACACTGTCCCCATTGCCAGCGAACTGAAGATCCTGGTGGAACGCCCTGCTTTCCTCCCACCTGTGGACCCCCTCAACATCTTCCTTCCTAGTCCTCCCTATTCCCGGGAGCCTCCAATTCCTAGAAATATGTTTTACCAGGAACCCTTAGTAACCAGACCTCGCAGGATCCCAGAGGAATGTCCTTTTCCTACCTTGCAACACACAGCCACAATTCTCTTTTTTTATTTTTAAATTTATTCACTTTACATTCGATCATAGCCCCCTCCCTCATCTTCTCCTGGCCCCACCCTTCTTTCCCCTTCCCCTAATCTTCAGAAAGGGGGAGCCCTCATCCCCTACCAACTGACCCTAGCCTATCTAGTCTCATCAGGACTGCCTTCATCCTCTTCCTCTGTGGCCTTGGAAGGTCACCCCTCTAGGGGGAGGTGATCAAAGAGAGACAACAGAGTCCATGTCAGCAACAGATGCTGTTCCCCATACTAGGAGACCCTCTTGGAGACTGAGTTGCGTATCAGCTACATCTGAGCAGGGGGCCTAGGTCCTCTCCATGCATGGTCCTTGGTTGCTGTATCATTCTCCGCAGGCCCCCCTGGGTCCATATTTGTTGGCTCTGTTGGTCTTCTTGTGGAGTTCCTGTCCTATTTGAGTCCTTCTATTTGCTCCCCCATGCACACACTCTTCCATAAGACTCCCTGTGCTCTGCCCAAAGTTTGGCAGTGAGTGTCAGTGTCAGGTTTGATCCCCTGCTGGGTTAAGTCTTTCAGAGGTCAACTTTGGTATGCTCCAGTCCTGTTCCTTCCCTTGAACAACCTTTGATGTCTATCCTATTTGCTCTTCTGAATGAGAATTAAGCATCCTCTCTAGGGTCCTCCTTAGCTTCTTTGGATCTGTGGATTATAGTATGGTTATCCTGTATTATATGGCTAATATTTACTTATAAGTGAGTATATACCACGTGTGTCTTTCTGGGTCTAGGTTAGCTCACTCAGGATCATCTTTTCTAGTTCTGTCCATGTGTCTGCAAATCTCATGATGTCCTTGTTTTTAATAGCAGAATAGTATTCCATTGCGTAGATGTGCCACAGTTTCTTTATTTATTCTTCAGTTGAGGGACATCTGTGTTCTTCCAGATTCTGGCTATTATGAATAAAGCCATTAAGAACATAGTTGAGCAAATGTTTTTGTTGTATTGTGGAGCATTTGGGGGTAGATGCCTAGGAGTGGTATATCTGGGTCTTGAGGTAGAGTTGTTCCCAATTTTCTGAGAAAGCACTAGATTGATTTTCAAACACTCTCTTAAGAACAAGAGAGGGCAACAAAAAATAAGGAACAAAATACCCACCCAAGACAAGACCAGATATCAGCACCTAGAATTAAAATTTTCACAAACCCAGATCCCTAGTTGCCAACGTAAAAACACAATTAATAACAGCCAGGACAATATGTTTTCACTACGGCATAGCACTGCCTTAGAAACATTCACAGAGCAATGGAATCAAAGTAGAAATAAATTCATGCATTTATCATCAACTGATTTCCAACAGAGGTGCTAGCACAATGTGGATAAATTATACACTTCAATAGTTTTGAGAAAATTTTATGTGTGCATACAGTAGAATGAACCTAGATGCTTTATCATACAACAATTAGAAGTTAGCTAAATGAATCAAGACAAACACAAGAGTATAGCCCTGGAATTTATGGAATAAAACAGGTGGGAAAGATTGATAGAATTGGTCCTTGGGACAAAATAAATATGACTTAGCAAGCACAGGGAATAGAAGCAAAAACAGACAGGTGGGACAACATGAAAATGAAAAGTTTCTTTGTAGCAAAGGAGACGATCAGCAAAGAGGAGACATGACTGACATATTAAAATAAAATATTTGCATTCATCTGGTAAAGATTAATATCCAAAGCATAAGGATCTCAAGAAATTTGCAGCAATTAGTTGGCATGGTCTTTGTGAATATAAAAATGCGTCCCTTCAGAGTAGAACTGAGTACTTCATGAATGCTGTCAAATAACAGCAAAAGGTGAAAATAATACATAATTTAAAGTATCTTCATACTTTATCAGAGCCATTGAAATGAGTCCATCAGAGTGATACCTGAAATGAGGTGTTCTGTCTGCAAACATATTCAATACTAAACAATTTTGTATTATTCTAACAACTCATAGTAAGGATGTTGGCGAATGGACCCTTTGACTAATAATTGGATTGATTTAAATGAGAAGTAAAGAATCTCCTCTGTAGACTGCATCCTGACCACTTACTTTCAAAAAGCAACTGATTGGTGCAATGGTACTGAGTGGCATTATATTAATCTTGCACCCAGAAAGTTCTCATCCAGTAATGTCATTCACCCATAGTGTCTAGACAGTCCCCAAATGCTTAAATGTGTATTTTGTCACTGTCTTTGTGACTTTTATGTCCTCACAGTAGTCAATTTTCCTCACCCACTTTTTTTTTTTTTTTTTTTTTTTTTTTTT
>REGO01000488.1:1131778-1170089 GCA_010120015.1 Rhombomys opimus | reverse complement strand
CAACCCATAGACTCCAATTCATGCTGTCCATATAAACTCTTGGCCTGGGACCATCCAAGGGAGTATGGTTGACTTAAACACACTCATTTTTATATCCCGTGGTCTCTAAGAAGTTCTGTGCTCATTAGTCTCTCTTTGTCTTCTCAGTACAAATGTGGGGTATGAATTGCCTAATTCACTTCTTCAGGGATTTTAATTTTGCCTGTGTTAAACTGCATCAGTGTTACACTTACAAAACATTTAGATAAGATGCTGTCATAGGGATTGTAAAGTCTTTATTCGAATATTAGAAGGTGTGAACACCCAAGAATTATCCTATTAAAATATATGATAAAGTGCTTCTCAGCAGTTCTAAACAAGAATTAGTCTGTATGTAAGAGAGCAAGAGTTTGAGGTTTTCCATAAATAGGAAATCAATATCATACCCCTTTACCTACCCAAGGCTCAGGAAACATCAAAGAAGAGAGTGAAACTATTATAAGAGCCATAAGTGTATAAAAGTAACTTTTATTCTCCTGATGTAATTGTGGTCTCAGAGGCTTAACTGCCACCTTCTGTGGCCTAGTCCTGGAAGTTTCTGGCCTCTGTAAAATCTAACATAGGCCTAGAAAGTTTTCAGCCTCTGAGACTTACTGCTGAATAAACACACAGTTTCTTGCTTTATTCTGAACTCTGACTGGTTGGTTCAACTCAGCTTTGCTGAGTTGTTCTCAGCTTTTCAAACTCCTCTCCTAGATGACTGACTTAATCTGGCTTCTGCCAGCTTCTAACTAAATTGTTCTGCTTGGCCTCAAAGTAACTTTAGCAATATGTTCCAATCTTCTGTATACATCTCATTCTCTGGCTCGCTCTGTCTTCACTTGTGTCTAGTTAGTTTCCTCATCAACATGTCTCTGTAAAACTTTCCTGGTAAAACTGTCTCCTCTCTTTCTCTCTCTATGCTGTTCTCTTTGGCTTCAGCTGACACTGCTGACTTGCACTGGCTTCATGAACTAATCCCACTGCACTGCCTCTCAATTCACTGATTCAGCAAAACTGACTAGAATTCAGAAATGTTTCTGTTTCCTGAGTGCTGGGATTAAAGGCATGAACCACCATAACTGGACCTAAGCTTTTCTTTACCCAAAATTTGCTTTATCCTAGCCTGGCCTAATACTCAGTAATGTGCTTGCCTCTGTCTCTGGGAATTAAAGGTATGTCTGTATGCCAGCCAGATCACACAGACCTAAAAAATGTTTGGATATGACAACAGTGAAGCAATGTTTTCCAGACACAGTAGGCAAGCCACAAATACGAACCCACAGTAATTATGACAGCATGCAAAAAATTCATACAAGCTCAAACCAGACAAAATGTCAGCATGAGAGGGACATGAATGTTGACATAGCCCCACCCCTAGATGAAGAAATATTAAGAATTGATAGCTGAGAGTGGGAAATAGTTTTCTTTAAGGGTGTAACCATTGGTAGGTCACAGGTTCTGGGAGCTGGACCCACACTCAAGAGTATTTGGATAACACAAATTGGACTCAATGGACTTTAAAAAAAAAAGATAGCATGAAGTTGGCAACTGGGTGGATAGAGAGGTCAGGGTGGGTCTGAAGGATTTGTGAGGAGGAAGTGATCAAAATACACTGTATAAAGTAAATAAACATCTTTAAAAGCCTATTTTGGCATGGTAAATTTGATCTTCCCTATGCTGCTAGAAAGAATAAGTCTAGATATTAAGATGAACTTTGATAGTGAAGAAGATGGAACAGTTATTGAAATATGGGATTTTACATCTTATTTCCCAAATATAAAACTATCTTTGAAGATATTGTTCATTTTGATAGATGTATTGAGGATAATTGCAATGTAAAAAACAGCACATATATACTGTGAGGAATTTAATTTGGCAATCATCATGCATCTGTGATATCAACACCCCATCATGACAATTGGCACTTCCAATACCTTACAAGATGTCATGAGAACATTTTACAGGAAAAGGAGATATCTAAGTCAATCAATAATGTTTTCTATCATGACTCATTTACCTTATTATATTTCACATCACAATTGATCAATAAATGTGAATTTATCAGTAAGATGGCACATCAAGAAACATTATAAAATCAGCTACGGAAGCTCATGTCTATAACCTCAGCACTTGGAAAAATGACACAAAAGGATTTCTGTGATGTTTGAATCCAGCCTGGGTTACCTAGTGAGTTATAGGGCAGCCTAGGCTACAGAGAGACTCTTTACTTTGATATTTCTTTTTATACCCATCAGAGTGACCAAAATCAATAAAAACAAGTGATATGTCATGCTGGTGAGGATATGGAGTAAGGGGAAACACTTATATATTCCTGGTAGAAGTACAAACTTATACAGCCATTATGGAAATCAGTGTGACAGTTTCTCGGGACAATGGGAATCAATCTACCTCAAAATCCAGCTATACCACTCTTGGGCATATACCCAATGGTTTCTTCATTCTAGCATAGAGACACTTGCTCAACCATATTAATTACTGCTCCACTCATAATCACCAAAAATTGGGGGGGGGGATAGATATCCCTCAGCAGAAGAATATAAAAAGAAAATGTGGTGCATTTACACAATGGAATATTCCATTTAAAAAAATGAAATTTCTCTAAAGAGAATGAAACCCTAACCAAGGACAATGCATGGAGAGGATCTAAAACCCTGGCTCAGATGTAGCCCATAGACTCCGTCTCCAAGTGGAGTTCCTTAGTAAGGTTCCTGCTCCCCCTTCACTGCTCACTTTCTCTGGCATGAACTCAGTGGCAGATTCTCTGATCCCCTCCCCCTGGGGGGGTGCAGCCTTGCCAGGCCACAGAGAAAGACAATGCAACCAGTCCTGATGAGACCAGATAGGGTAGCGTCAAATAACAAGGAAAGAGGGTCTCCCCTATTATTGGACTAGGGGAGAGGCATAGGGAGGAGACAAGGGAAGGGGCTACAGCTGGGATACAAAGTGAATAAATTGTAATAAATGATAATAATAATAATTAAGAAAAAAATGAAAATTTCAGGTAAATGGATGGAACTAGAAAAAAAAATTTCATTCTGTGTATGGTAACCCAGACCCAGAAAGATAAATATTATCAGTCTCTTAATCAACAGCCATCAAAGAAGCTTCCTCTTGCAAATGATGGTAACAAACAGAGACCCACAGCCAGACATTCTACAGAGAGTTCGAGGTCTTGAAACTCTCAGTCTTAAAAAAAAGTAATGTCTCTACCAAATCCCTCCCCTCAGTGCTCAGGGAACTCTTGGGAACAGGTCTCAGAAATATTGTAAGAGCCAGCAGAGATGGAGGACACCAAGAAAATGATGCTCTCCAAATGAACATGATCAATGCACATATGAACACCCAGAGATTGAGGCATCATGCATAGGGCCTGCAAAGGTCTGCACCAGGTATTTTGTGTATATGTTATGGCTTCCTGTTTAGTGTTTTTGTAGGATTCATAAGAGTGTGAATGAGTGGGTCTATTTTTTTTGTGCTTTGTCCACAGATCTTTTTCTTTTGTTTGATTTGTCCTATTCTGATGTGTTAGCTTTTTATCTTATTTATTTCATTTTATTATCACTGAGAAACCTATTTGTTTCTAATAAGAGACATAAAGGGAATGATCTGGATGAGGGGGGTATGGAGGAACTGGAAGGAATAGAGGGAGGGAGGGAAACCGTAATCAGGATATATTTTGTGAGAAAAGCAGTCTTTTATCAATAAAAAGAGGGAAAAAAATCTTCTGCCCCATGTCCACGCACTACTAAAAGTATAAACATATTCCCTTGCCAGTAATTCTAAAAGCATGCTCCAATTAACTCATTTAAAATTTTTGATATAATTCAATTACAATTGAAATAGTTTGTTAAGTCTTAGTGGAGATTGCTTCACTTTAAAAACACCTTTATTGGTTATCTCCATGAATGGCCATCTCAGAAAAGACCCCTGGGCCTTTTGTTTCGTTTTGTTGCTCTCCTTGTGGAGCTCCTGTCCCTTCCATGTATTTCTATCTCCCCCTTGTTTCATAAGAGTTCCTGCACTGTGCCCAAAGTTTGGCAGTGAGTCTCAGGATCTGCTTTGATTCCCTGCTGGTAGTCTTTCAGAGGCCCTCTGTGGTAGGCTCCTGTCATGTTCTCTGTTTTCTCCCTCTTCTGATGTCTATCCCATCTGCCTTTCTGATTGAGAATTGAGCATCTTACCCAGATGTAGTCCATGGCAGCTCAGTCTCCAAGTGGGTTCCCTAGTAAGGAAAATAGGGGTTGTCTCTGACATAAACTCAGTGGCTGGCTCTTTGCTCACTTACCACTGGGGGTGGGGAGACAGCTTTACCAGGCCACAGAAGAAAACAATGCAGCCAGTCCTGATGAGACCTAGGGTCAGATGGAAGGGGAGGAGGACCTCCCCTGTCAGTGGACTGGGGGAGGAGCATGGGAGGAGAAGAGGGAGGGAAGGCATAATTGGGAGGGAATGAGGGAGGGGACTACAGCTGGGATACAAAGTGAATAAATTGTAATAAATAAAGTATTAAAAAATAAAACACATTTCTCAAAGGTTCAACTGTAAGCCAGGCACAGTGACACATGCCTGTGATCCCAGCCCTCAGTAAGGTGGAGACAGGCAGATCTCTGTGAGTTCAAGGTCAACCTGGTCTACAAAGTGAGTCCAGGACAGCCAAGCTTACACAGAGAAATTCTGTCTCAAAAAACCAGAGAAGGGGAAAGAGAGAGGGAGAGAGAGAGAGAGAGAGAGAGAGAGAGAGATCAAGTGTGATTAACTTTAGTAATGGATTAAAAGTTCAAACTATTGAAAGGATCACATGTTACTCATAGATTTTATTCTGTCTCTAAACATATTCTGATGCTTCTGTTTTAGCCTTCTTAATTTAGTCTCAGTAAAATTTAACTATTTTTTCTTCCTCAAATAAGAACCATGAACGTTTGAGGTCTCTCTAAAAAGAGTGTGTTACAGCCTGCACACCTGTTCTTCTGGATATGTTTTTATGCAGTACCTGAAGAGAAAAACCCCTGAGACGCCTAAATAAGTCACAGTATTTACCTCTGGTGGAGTTTTCCCAGGCAGAGCAGTGGGAAGCAGCCATGACCCCCACTTTGTACGAGTTTTTAAAGGTTATCACCGCAACTATGGTGTATTCAGAAAGGCAGCTGTGAACGTTTACAGCAAGCAAGTGTTCTTCACAGAAGCAGAGCGATAGCAGTTCAGTGGTCGGGCAGTTCTCACAACCGCTTGGCCAGGGACATATTGTACAGGAAGTTATGCCCGGTCCAGATTCAGAGAGTCATTTCCTCTAAGAGCTTACCGTGAATTTATGGTTGGTCTAGTGACCGGAGATCAGTTTACTCAAGATAATTTTAGCATTTACAGTACTCTTAGGAACTTTTCACAAGTAGGCATAATTATAGTTCAGTAGTTCACTACATCGTAAATGTAGAGATCTTGGTGTGGCTCTCAATTGTGATAGTGCTTTTAAGATTGATCCATGTTGGACAGGTCAATCATTTCTTCTTTTTAAACGCCAAAACGTTTTTATGGATAAAATTTGTCCATGAGCTGATTAATGATGTCTAGGCAGTTTCCAGGATTGAGAATTATGATATGCACCATAACCACCCAAATATCAATAGATCTGTAGACATATGCATTCTTACCTGGTGGATAACTTTCAGGATTGGGATGCCTAAGTCACATGTTTAGCTTTTTAAAGAAATGCCCTCTTCACTGTCATCACTGTTTCTTAGAATGCACATTGCTGGGATTACCTAAGTGTGACACAGATGAAAGCCTCATGGCTCAGCTGCTTGTTGACAATTGACATTGCCAGAGTTTTGTACTTGTTTGCATTCATTGAAATCAATCTGGCAGATATGCCGTGCTACCTTACCATGGTGCTAATTTCTTTATCCAAGTAATACTAATGCTGACAAGTAACATTTCATGTGCTTATGTGATATTCATATCTCTCTGTGACCAAAAAAAAATCTCACCAGTGAATGTTTAGATCTTTCTTCTAATTAAAAGAAATATTTTCTATTTATTGTATTTTCATAATTCTTTATATTCTAGATGTGAGCCTTTTGTGAATATGTTTGTAAAAATGTTTTTGTTCAGCCTGTGGCTTATTTTTCCATTTTTATTACAGTGTATTTCAACAAAAAGTTGAGGTTTAAAATGTAATAAAATACAATGTGTTATTTAAGAAAAAGAGGAAAAGAAAGAGGAAGGAGTGAGGCATTATAACATTAAACTAGGGTTCTGTATAACACAAATAATGACTTTTAAAAATTGGAGAGCTGACCCCAGCCCAGTGCCACGTGGCCCAGGCAAGCAGAATGAGCCAAAGTTGACCCCAGATACCCAGAAGCCCTAAGATGCCATTAAGATAAGCAAGTAAGTGGTGCAAACATGGAAGAGAATGAGAAGTAAAATAGTGTGTGCTCAGTGAAGACAAGGAGAACTGGAGACGAGGGGATAAGGAGGAACAGCTTGATGCCACCTGGGACCATGGCGAGGTCCTGGCCAGTGCTGCCACCGAGGGCTATTCCTGGGTCCGTGGTCCTGCAGTATCAGGGTCTCTTAACTACCAAAGGCTATGAGGACGACTGTGCTCTGAGCTATGTTGATTTCGGAGGGCTGTGCAGAGCTGGTCCCACCCCTTCACATCTGCAGCATTCAGGAGAGCCGCCCCTACACCTTGCCTAGGCAGTACAGGTGGTTTGGTGACATGGGTGCAGGTGAGCTGGCTCTGCCACTTGTCTGATATGTGGTGGTGTGCGTGAGGGAGAGATGCTTTTGCCCCACCCCCACTCCTCACCTGTGGGACAGGCGGGAGAGCTGTCCCAGCCCCTCACAGGCTGTAGCACCCAGGAGAGTACCCTGCACCTCACCTGAGCAACACTGTAGAACTGTCCCTGGTAGCATGGCCACAGGTGAGCCAATCCCAAAAGCGTGAGAGTGGGAGAACTGATCCCTGGGTAAGCTAGTGCGGGAGAGCTTGCCTTGGTGGTGTGGGTGTGGGAGAGCTGGTGGACTAATGAGCTCAGCTCCCACCCAGGCCCAGATCCAGGGATCTAAGTTGGCACACCCCAACATCTACCCCTTCTATGAACTGCTGGACCACATGAAGGGACTGGTCCTGAAGATCGAAAGCTGCAGAATCTCCATGACACAGGGCAACAAATCAGAGAGAAGTCCTGGTGAGTATCTAGTATCTAAATAGCACAGCAGAAGCCAGAGGCCTCCAAACAGACCAAAGATTCATTGCAATAAACATTTGCAAGATAGAATAGACAGTATTTTCTTTAAGGTTGGCAAATACAAATGAACTAAACATTTTAAATGTAACTTTTACATATGGCTCTCCTGATTGTTTCATAGCTGCTCTTATTGCATGTAGTTTATTATAAGTAAACTATGCCAAAAATGCAAAAAAAAAAAAAAAACTGATATGTGGTCAAAAGTGGGACACACTGTAACACACTACAGCTTCCGCAATGATAGGGGTCTTTTGTTGGTGGTGGTGGTGGTTTGGTTTAGTTTCACTTTTTGTGTATGTGGTGGGGAGCAGTTGCAAGGACAGGGGTTGGATACCAAGGGCTGTGAAGATGAGTGGGATCAGGTTGCATGATATCAAATTCACAGAGAATCGATAAAAATACTTTAATAGAGAGTTAAATTGTACAGTTACTTTTGTTACACTTCCTTAAATGTAGAAGCTAAATTTTAAACTCTTTAATAATAAACAGCATGATTATCCACCAAGATGGCAGTCTTCAATTAATTTCAGTTGCTGCCAGTTTTCTAATTGCTAGAAAGTTCTTGAGAGTTGGGTTGCCTAATATAACAGAGGACATCCAACTAAATTTAGCTTCAGTACTTCCTAAAAGTTTTGATCTCTTGCTACATTCTAAGTTTTAAAATATTCTATAAAAATGTTCAGTGTTTATCTGAAATTCACATTTAATTGAGTACCCTACATTTTTATTGATTCAATCTAGCAGCTGTGTTGGAGTATGAATCCCAATTTTGTAAAACTTAGCCTCAGATGAATAGCATGGAACCAAGGAAAGGAATTGGGTCAATTTGCATCTTAGGAAATAGTAGCTCAGCCTAAATCAACTGTGTATAGAAAAGAATGGTCTCTGGTGAAGATATACAGACACACAATACCCAGGCTATAGATCATCAAACACACTGTTTGTAAGACTTATTGAGGTTTAGACAAACTACCTACAATCTTCATGTATGATTCCAGTCTTCATCACAAGACAGACTACAACCTAAAGAGGTAAAGGCAAGAACAGTAAACTCTAAACAGCCAAGTAGAGAGACCAAATTACACCAAGTCAGCCAGAAACTATTTGGATACTTCTCTACTTAAAAATGACATACAAAGTGGATGCTACCTTAATGCTTGTAGCTGTTGGGGAGGCTTTGGTAGGGATCTTAGGAAATACATTCATTGCACTGGTCAACTTCATGGGCTGGATCAAGAATAAGAAGATTGCTGCTGTTGATTTAATACTCACAAGTCTGGCCATATCCAGAATTTGTCTACAATGTATAATCTTATTAGACTGTTTCATATTGGTGAAGTATCCAGACACCTACAACAAAGGTAAAGAAATGAGGACCATTGACTTCTTCTGGACACTCACCAACCATTTAAGTGTCTGGTTTGCCACCTGCCTCAGCATTTTCTATTTCTTCAAGATAGCCAACTTCTTCCACCCTCTTTTCCTCTGGATAAAGTGGAGAATTGACAAGCTAATTCTCAGGACTCTACTGGTATGCTTGATCCTCTCCCTGTGTTTTAGCCTTCCAGTCAGCCAGAATTTGAATGATGATTTCAGACGCTGTGTCAAGACAAAGGAGAAAATAAACTCTACTTTGAGATGCAAAGTAAATAAGAATGGACATGCTTCTGTCAAGGTAAATCTCAACTTGGTCATGCTGTTTCCCTTTGCTGTGTCCCTGGTCTCATTTCTCCTTTTGATCCTCTCGCTCTGGAGACACACCAGGCAGATGCAGCTCAATGTAACAGGGAACAAAGATCCCAGCACAACAGCTCATGTGAAAGCCATGAAAGCAATAATTTCCTTCCTTGTCCTGTTTGTTGCCTACTGTCTGGCCTTTCTCATAGCCACCTCCAGCCACTTCATGCCAGAGAGTGAATTAGCTGTAATTTGGGGTGAGTTGATAGCTCTGATCTATCCCTCAAGCCATTCGTTTATCCTAATCCTGGGGAACAGTAAACTGAAACAAGCATCTGTGAGGGTGCTTTGTAAAGTAAAGACTATGCTGAAGGGAAGAAATTATTAACAACCTGGACATTTCTGAAGAAAAGCTAACTTTCTAAGAGAAAGGAAGACGGGGTCATTATCGTTCATTCTTACATGAATATTGCTTTCATACGGTGACATCCTTTTAACAAACTTAAAAATGCAACTTGGAAAATTGTATATACAACAGCTTTGCATGTCTCCATCTCTGTTTCTCCCTCTCTACAGAAATGACATTAAAAAACATTATTTCAGAACTAATTATAACAAGTAGCCACAGAGGAGAGGACATTTTCATAATCAGTTCTGAATCACTCCTCCAAATGCAAAGCTGACTGACAAATTCAAAACAGCTGTAACAGCAGGCCCCTGTTGTTTGCATTCTTCTGAAAAGCAGCTGGTTTGTTCTCACTGCCATACATAGAGTTTTCTTTTGTTTGGTTGGATTTTTTTTGTTTTTGTTTTTGTTTTTGTTTCCCTAGGTTATTGAACTATGTTCATGGTTGGAGAAGAATCAAGCAGCAAGTGACAATTTGTGTTTTGAAGACGGTTCTTTATATATCTGGATATTAGTCCTCTATCACATGTAGGGTTGGTGAAGATCCTTTCCCAGTCTGTAGGCCACCATCTTGTTTTGTTGACAGTGTCCTTTTGCTTTAGAGCCTGAGCTGTTGGTGTTCAGGAAGTTGTCTCCTGTGCCAAAGAGTTTGAGGCTCTTCCCCACTTTTTTTTTTTCTTCCCCACTTTTTTTCCAACAAATTTAGTGTGTCTGGTTTTATGTTAAGATCTCTGATCCACTTGGACTTTAATTTTGTGCAGGGTGATAAATATGGGTCGATTTGCATTTTTCTACATGTGGTTGTCACCATGTGATTCTGGGTGGCCTGGAACTTGCTATGTAGACTAGCCTGGCATCAAATTCACAGAGATCTGCCTACCCCTTCCTCCCAGTGCTAGGATTAAAGGTATCCACTGCCAAACCTGGCTCAAGTGACAGTTCTTAATAAATGTTTCAGAAATATATGCTCTACTAGAAATTATCACTGAGTATAAGCATGTTTAAATGTAAATTGTGATTAAATATTATATTATATTTTGAAATTTTTTGGGATTATAGAACAATAAATGAAAAATATTCTAGAATTGGGGGAGCAAGTTACATATAGAAACTTTCTAAAACAATCTTATTGACTGCATATTGAAACAATTTTTTCCACAAAGAACACCTATAAATTTGCTTCTGGACATCTAGACTGTACCAGGCAGTGATTATAATGACAGGATATGGCCTTCAGTATGGAAAACAGAATGAGTTATACCAAACCTGGTACATATATTGCAACACTATTCAAAATAGCTAAGGTATAAAACAAGACTAGACATTCATCAACAGATGAATAAATACAGAAAATATGCATATACACAAAGAAGTTTTATTCAGGCATAAAGAAGAATGAAGTTATATCATTAGCAAAAACATGAATAGATTTGGAGATCATTGTGATAACTGAAATAAGCCAGACCTGGAAAAACAAAACCTGTGATTTTTTATGGATGGATGGATGGATAGAAAATAGAATTTTAGGGAGGGTAAAGAAGCCCAAAGGACAGAGAAAAGATATAGGCGAGCATACTGGTAGTAAAAAGGAAAAAAACAAATATTGTGTGCTCCTCATATATGGAACCTAAATTTAAAACTGTGTGTGAGTGTGTGTGTGTGTGTGTGTGTGTGTGTGTGTGTGTGTGTGTGATGAGAGCAAAATGGGACTGCTTGGAAAAAGAGAAGGACCAACATGAAGAGGGGATGACAATGACAAATAGTAATGGTATAAGTAAAATAGCCTGATTTACACATAATTTTCTGTGCCTATTAACATAATGGTAATATATATATATATATTATATATACATATGTTATATATATGTATATATATGTACATATATATATATATATATATATATAACTAATGAAAGGAAAGAAAAGAAAATGCAAGGCCATGAAAGGAAGAAAAGAAAACAATTAAAGAAAAAGGGAGGAAATAATGTTACGTGAAGATGCACCAAAAAAAAAAAAAAAAGTGAAAGAAATGTGGCCACGGATGAAGGAGTTCAGCTATGGAGACCACAGTGTAGTGAGACATATCTGTGACTCCAGCATGTGTCAAATAATAGAGAGGGAGTTCACAAGCAGTCTGGGCCACACAGTCAGACCTTGTTTCAATAGATGAGCGAGATTAAGGGGGAAGTGCATAGAAGGGTTTAGAGGGAAGAAAGAGAAGAGGGAAATAATGTAATTATAGTATCATTTCAAACAACTAAGAAATTATTTTTTCAAAACCAACTAGGATCAGAAGGAAGAAAAAGAAACCCTCCCCTACCAGTGGACTTGGGGAGGGGCATGCATGGAGAAGAGGGAGGAAGGGAGGGGTTGGGAGGGGAGGAGGGAGGGAACTAGAAGGGGGATACAAAGTAAATAAAGTGTAATTAAAAATAAAATTAAATTAAAATTAAAAAAAACTGGAAAAAAAAAACCAATGAGACAAAAATGGCCTAACAAGTTAAAGGTGCTTGGTTCATAAACCTAGCAATATGAATTCATCATTGCTAGGATGAAGTTGGCCTCTTTTAGGAAAACCTACTTCCTCCGTGTGTTACTTATTGTAAGTCATGTGGGAGGTTTTTTTTTTTTTTTAAGTTAAATAGTAGATTTGCGAAGTCTTTTTTTACTGTAGCAACAATGACAGTTTTTAGACTTTGTTTATGAGGATTCAAAGAATGGACCACAGAAAGCACAGAATTCCTTCCTGTTTCTGTTCCTTGCATGCTCCGTAGACAGTCATTCATGTCTTGAATGTCTAAGTATCAGATACTGTTCTAGGTGCTGGAAATGCACATAAGATGTGATAAAGCCGATGGGCTTGTGTCATCTACAGCCACAGAAAACATGATGGGAGACAAATAATAATCAAACAGACATGGTTACGAACCATAATTACACGACTGAGATAACTAAAGATGAGGAATCACCTTTCACTGAATCAGGATAGATCTCTATCCATAAAGTAAAATCAGAGCTGTTCTGATTGTCAACTTGATTAGGCTTGAAATCAGGCGTTTGGCATGCCTCTGGCATGTCTGGGTGGGTATTTCCTAGAGCTAATTGAGGAGGGAAGGCTGGCAGCCAGAAGCAAGGTGATCTGAGTGGAAGGTGGGGATGGATTTGCCAGCCTGTCTTCACTATTTGCTCGTGAGTTACCCCACTACTGCTGCTTCTACCACGATCCTTTGCTAACATTGAAGCCTAGACTTTTTTACCATCCTTCCAAAGTTACATTGAAGAGGAACAAGTTTTCAGGTATCCTGCAGCCCTTCAATGCCAGATTGAAACTGCTGAGGCATGCATTCTCACAGGCTGAGGAGCTGCTGGGTCTTCTGCCTCGCAGTGCGCCAGCATGTATCACTAGACAACCCAGGCTACATCATACAAACCAAACCAGGAAATCATGATTGCAGTATATATGCATTCTGCCAGTTCTGTATCTCCAGATAACTCTGATTAACGCAGGCTGTGGTACCAGAACTGGGGTCACTGCTGGTAAAAACCTGTCCACGTGGTTCTTAAATCGTTGGGACTGGTTTGCAGGAGTGTGGAAGAATTTGTAACTTTGAACTATGAAAGCACTCGAATACTGTGAACCGAGCTTAAAGGATTAGTCTAGTGGAAGTCTGAAAGATAAAACTGCTGGAAGAAACAAAGATAATAGACACTTGTCTCCTGGTATTTTGGAATGGAACAAGTGCCGTTTTGGGACTGGGAGAGAGACCATTGATATGACATGAAATCAAGAGCCTGGGTGGATTCTTCCTGTGTCCTGAGACCTTGAGGAATGTTAAAATTAATGATAATGATCTAATCTGTTTCTCACAGGAAAATTTCAAGACAAGATAGCATTCAGGTTATGTCAAGATTACAGAATACCATTCTGATCCAGGTCTATAGTAAAAGAGAGGAAAACATAAAGCAGAAATGTTGCACATATTTTTAAACTATATTATTTAGGATATTTAAACCTCTACCTCCCATCCACCAACCCTTTAACCATAAGTAGGAGAGATAAGGTTAGTGGGGAGAAGGAGCACAGACCTCTTTATTTCTCCTGGCTGTTTAGGGTTGATGGCTTCTTTTGGAACTATATCAATGTCCATTAACAGCAAACACAATAAGGAGTCTCATCCAAACTGCTGCATTGAAATGTTTCTCTCTGTCTATCTCCTCTAAGCTGCCACACCATTTGTCTCTGGTCTCTCCAACTGCTACCCCTTCTCTTTCTGGGCTGCCATATTTATATCCCTCAGAGTCCTAGACCATGCATTTTTCCATGCTGGATGAGGCAGGCCATTACCAGCTGGGAAAGACAACACCCCACAGGAGGCAATGATCAGCTGTCGACAAACTAAAGCCCAAATTAAAATCCCACACTTGGGATTAAAACAAAAACTTATTTATATAGCATAACTGACTTTTTAAAGAAACCAATGCTTCCATTACACAGAAAGATAAGAAAAATTTGAAATTTGCCAAGAAAAGGTATGTGTGCGATGTAAACTCAAGCAAGGAGAATACAAGAGATATTTCACTGGATGGTACCATGCCCTGTGATTAAAGTCAAAAGGGAACTATAATACTCAACACAGATAGATTGAAAAATGCCCCAGGCTCTTCAAGAATGGATGTATGGGTCACCCCTCCAGACAAAAAGCCAAAACCTGATTATGTAATTAATTAAGGTAAAAGAGATACAAAATAGATAGAAAAAGAAGGTAGTTACAAATAACAGTTAAGGTCATGTGACTACAGAAATAAGAATTATAATTGGCATAGTCCTGTTATGTTTTCTTAAGATTTCATATGTATATGACACACTATATTAAGCAGATTTTCCTGTCTTTTTAGCATGCAATAGAGCAGGGATTGAGATAATGTTCATAGTTAAGAGTTGTACATCTATACTGTCAAATTTAATTTTTAATTTTTAATTTTTTTTTATAAATTACAGGTTATTCACTTTGTATCTCAACTGTATCCCCCTCCCTCATTTGCTCCCAATCCTACCTTTCCTCCCTCATCTCCTCCCATACCCCTTCCCAAGTCCACTAATAGGGGAAGTCCTCCTCCCCTTCCCTATGACCATAGCCAATCAGGTCTTGTCAGGACTGGCTACATTCTCTTCCTCTGTGGCTATGGACTCTTTCAGGATTAGTCTTTTAAAAATTAAATTTATGAAAGTAGTGCTCTATTCATAAATTTAATTTTTAAAAGACTAATCCCAAAAGAGTCCAAGATGGTGGCAACCAACACGCACCTTATCTGAGGGGCACAGGATCTGAAACTCTGAAATTGATGAGTGGAGGAGCAGGTGAAACCAGAATATCGATACTGAGACTTCCTGGGCGAGAGGGGACAACCCGTGAGCTGGATCCAGGACACCCATGGATGTCCCCCGGGACTGAAAGGGGCAAATATTCAACCCCCCTGCACTTCCCCTTGCCCCAAGCACAGGCCTCCCTAATCAGTGGAGGCAGTAGGGATTGTCCCAAGCACAAGCCTCTGTGCTGGGTGACTAAGACAGCAGAGGCAGGCCTCCCAGGTCTGCAGCTGTGACAGGAGGTTGTATGGGCCAACCAACAGGTGGTTATAAGGGCATCCCAGGCCTTAGCAGCTATGGGGTGGTGGCTACCCCAAGCAAGAGCCTCCATGCTCGGTGACTGAGCCATCAGAGTTGGCTACCCTAAGTACAGGTCTCCCTGCCCAGCAGCCAAACAGTGGATACCAGTGAGCTAATGGATCTCCTATACTCTCATTTGCCCCTGTGAGCCCAAATCTGAGAGTAGAGAACAGGGGGACCCCCTGTGCTTTCCAATTAGGCCTATGAGCTAGTGAGTACATCTTCAAGTGAGTGCGTGCAGAGCCCCAGATCCAGGGTCCCTCTACACTAGCAGCCAGACATATGATCATTCCCACCCACACCCCACTGTGGGCAACATAGGGACCCTTGGGACAGCATTCTTAACATTGAAGCCCCTGTTCTGTGGGGTTACCAGTGGAGTCCAGGCAAACAATTCCTTGAATCATTCCAGACAGATTCAAGTACCAGGAGGACAGTATGACACGCCTATAGGCCACTGAGGCATTCAGGGCACCTGTGCATATGCATTGCACTCTAGAACAGCACCAGCACCCCCTCCTGCACTTGAACGCCATATTCCAGGCATCTACATGCTCTATCACCCTGTCCCTCAAGGCACACTTCCACTCACACACCTGCGATTGCGCACATGCACCTGCCGACTTCCTCCTTTAACTACAGCTGAAACACCAACATCCACTATCACACTGGTGCACTTCTTTCATCTTCCTGAAGAATACTCCAGATGCCAGAGACAGATGGACCCAGTCTGAAATACAGACTCCAGGAACAAACAGTGAAGGTTATGGATAAGCAGATGGCTAGAGGTCAACTTAAAAACACATCCAACAGAAATGAGGACAACATGGCTTCACCAGCAACAACAAAAATCAGTGGATATGCTAATCACTCAGAAACACAGGAAAATGATCTCAAATCTATACTTATCCAGTTATTAGAGGCACATAAAGAGGAAACAAACGAAGCTCTCAAAGAAATACAGGCAAATACAGCCAAACAAACAGAGGCACAAGTAGTGGCATATAGAGAGTGAATCTAACAAAACAATAGAGGCCATCATGGAAAGGCAGGAATCCACCTGCAAACAGATGAAGGAAATAATGCAAGACATGAAAACATAAGTAGAATTAATAAAGAAAACACAACAGAGAAACCCCTGGAGCTGGAGAACTTAGAAAAAAGAGAAGGAACCACAAAGGTAAGCATCACCAACAGAATACAAGAGATGGAAGAGAGAATCTCTGGTGCTGAAGATACAATTGCAAAAATTGACACACCTCTGAAAAAAAGGAAAATTGGAAAAGTTCTAAACAAAAAACATCCAAGAAATCAAGGGTGCCATAAAAAGACGAAATCTAGGAATAAGAGGAATAGACGAAAAGAAGTTTCAAGAAAATATTTTCGAGAAAATCATAGAAGACAATTTTCCCAACTTAAAGAAAGAGATGCCAATAAACATACAAGAGGCCTACAAAACACATAGAGTAGACCAGAAAAGAAACTCCTCAAATCACATAATAGTCAAAACACTAAATCTACAGAACAAGGAAAAAAATATTAAAAGCAGCAAGGGAAAAAGGCCAAGTAACATATAAAGGTAGACCTATCAGAATCACACCAGACTTTTCAATAAAAACTATAAAAGCCAGAAGGGCCTGGGCAGATGTCATGCAGACTCTAAGAGACCAGAGTTGCCAACCCAGACTACTATACCCAGCAAAGCTCTCAGTCAACATATATGGAGAAAACAAAATATTCCATTACAGAACTAAACTTAAACAATATCTACACAGAAACCCAGCCCTCCAGAAGATTCTAGAAGGAAAATGCCCATCCAATGAAAACAACTACAGCTAAGAATATAAATAACAACAAAGAATTAAAAGAAAACAAACATTGAAATACAGTAACAACACTGACTCCAAAATAAAAAAAAAATAACATTCATTGATCACTATTTTCTTATTTTCTATCAATATCAACAGACTCAACTCTCCCATAAAAAGACACAGACTAACAGAACGGCTGCAGAAACAGGATCCAACATTCCGCTGCATCCAAGATACACACCTCTGCAACAAAGATAAAACTGAGAGTAAAAGGCTGGAAAAGGTTTTTCAAGAAAAAAAAAAAAAAAGACAGAAAACAGGATGGGGTAGCTACCTGAATAGCTAATAAAATAGACTTTCAACCAAAATTAAACAAAAAAGATGAGGAGGGGCACTTTATTCTCATCAAAGGAAAAATCCACCATGAGGACCTCACAATCCGGAACATCTATACCCCAACACAAGAGCACCTGCATTCATAAATGAAACATTATTAAAGCTCAAATCACACATTGATCCCAACACCTTAATAGTGGGAGAATTCAACACCCAACTATCACCAAGGGGCAAATTATAAAGACAGAAGCTAAATAAGGAAATAATGAAATTTACAGAGGTCCTAAATCAAATGGACCTAATAGATGTCTACAAAACTTTTCATAAAGCTGGAAAGAGTATACTTTCTTTTCAGCACATCATGGAACCTCCTCCAAAATTGACCATATAGTACAGCACAAAGCAAGCCTCAACAGATGCAAGATCAAATAATCCCTTTTATCCTATCAGACCACCATGGCCTAAAACTAGACCTCAACAACATCAGAAATAATGAAAAGTTAACACACACATGGAAACTAAACAACTCTCTACTCAATGACAGAGAAAAAATTAAAAAAGAAATTAGAGACTTCCTAAAATCCAATGCAAATGAAGACACAACTTACCCAAACTTATGGGACACAATGAAAGCAGTACAAAAAGAAAAATTCATAGTACTAAGTTCTTCCAAAAAGAAGTTGGAGATATCACATGCAAGCAACTTAATGGCACATCTAAAAGCCCTAGAAAAAAAAAAAGAAGCAGAGACACCCAAGAGGAGTAGATGATTGGAAATAATCAAACTCAGAGCTGAAATCAATGAATTAGAAACAAAGAAAACAATTCAATGACTCAATGAGACCAAGAGCTGGTTCTTTGAGAAAATCAACAATATAGACAAACCCTTAGCCAAACTAACTAAAAAGCAGAGAGAATCTATCCAAATAAGCAAAATAAGAAATGAAAAAGGGGGCATAACAACAGAAACTGAGGAAATCCAAACAATCATTAAGCCTTACTACAAAAGCCTATATGCCACAAAATTTGAAAATCTAAAAGAAATGGAAAACTTTCTTGATAGATTCCCTTTACCAAAATTAAATCAAGATCAGGTAAGTAGATAAAATATTCATATATCACCCAAGGAAATAGAAGCAGTCATCAAAAGTATGCTTTTAAAAAAAATAGCCCAGGGCCAGATGTTTTCAGCACAGAATTCTACCAGACCTTCAAAGAAGTGCTAATTCCAATCCTCTTCAAACTAGTCCACAAAATAGAAACAGAAGGAACATTACCAAACTCATTCTGTGAAGCCGCAATCACCTTGATACCTAAACCACACAAAGACCCAACAAAAAAAAGAGAACTTCAGACCTATCTCTCTTATGAACATTGATGCAAAAATACTCAATAAAATACTTGCAAACCGAATCCAAGAACACATAAAAGATAACATCCACCACGATTAAGTAGGCTTCATTCAGTCCATTCATTCAATCCATGCATTCAATCCATGCAATCTTCAACATACAGAAATCTATCAATATAATTCTCCATAGAAACAAACTGAAGAAGAAAAAACACATGATCATCTCCTTAAATGCCGAAAAAGCATTTGACAAAATTCAACACCCATTCATGCTTAAAGTTTTCGAGAGATCAGAGATACAAGACACATACATAAACATAGTAAAGACAATATACAGCAAGCCTATCACCAAAATCAAACTTAATGAAGAGAAAGTTAAATCAGCCCCACTGAAACCAGAGACAAGGCAGGACTGCCCACTTTCTCAGTATCTCTTCAACATATTACTTGAAGTTCTAATTAGAGCAATAAGACAAGTAAAGGAGATCAAGGGAATACAAATCAGAAAGGAAGAAGTCAAAGTATCAAGATTTGCAGATGATATGATAGTATATGTAAGCGACCTCAAAAAATTCACCAGAGAACTCCTACAGCTAATGAACACCTTCATCAAAGTGGCTGGATAGAAAATTAACTCAAAGGGAGATCCAAGATGGCAGCCATCAGCGCACACCATTTCTGAAAGGCAGAGGATTTGAAACTCCAAAATTGGTGAGTGGAGGGGCAACTGAAGCCAAAAATTAGACGTTCTGGCCTCCTGAAAGAGAGGGGACACGACAGAAGTGGAGAACATTTAGATTCACATCAGGTGTGTACTTCCCTGGGAACGGAGAGGGGCACTTTCCTTGTTTCGGCCTCCCTCCTCAGGGGACCTGACCCACAGAGCCAATGAGCTGAGCTGTATCCGCCTGCCGAGCACCCACCCATGTAGCTCCCATCCTCGGAAATCTCGCCCTCGGAAATCTCACCCTCAGAACACCCCCCCTCGTGAGTGCCCGCCCACAGAGTGACCGAGTGCCCACCCACAGAGTAAGTGCCCAGTGGCTGCTGGCCAAGTCCCAGATCCTCAGTGCAATCTTTCCTGGGTCCCACATCTGCGAGCCGCAGTACTGGTTCCACAGGGCCTCCCAGCCAGTGACTGTATGGACCATCCAACCCCTCAATGGCAGATAGCCATCAGTCCAGCCACCAAAGTCCAGCAGACCTGCAAAAACACCCAGGTACACCAAGTGTTGGGCCACCTAGGTCTGTGGACCACTTTTGTGTCTCCCCAGGACTTCCCAGCAGGCACCTGGGCACTCCAGTTCTGCAGCCACAGCTGGACTCCCTAGTTCAAAGGCTGCAGCACCACAGAGCTGACTGAGCTCAACCTACCATATTTGACTCAGCAGGTCCAAACCTGCCAGTAGAGAACAGGAGGAACCCTGTGCTTTATGATTTGACCTGCTAGAGAGTGAGTATGCCCTCAAGCACCTACAGAGCCCCAGATTCAGGGTGCTTCTAAGCTAACAGCCAGACATCAGACCCGTCCCAACCACACATCCACTGTAGGAAACAGAAGGTTTCTTGGGACATGAAAGCCCCTGTTCTGCGGATCTACCAGTGGAGTTTAAGCAAATAACTCCTGGACCTCAGTTAGAGACATATACCAGTAACCTGTAGGCCACAGACATACTCAGGGAATTTGCACCCATGATCATCACCAGTGCTTGTGATAGCGTAAGCGCCTGTGACCCCATCTGGGCCTGCAAGGCACCCCTCTCTCACACTGAAGGCCTCTACATTCTCTAGCACCCTGTCCCTCAGAGCACACTTACACACACACACACACACACACACACACACACACACACACACAGGTACACGCTTGATTGCATTTGTCCTTTGGTGCCCGAGGACTTTCCTCTTACAGGTACAGCTGAAACACCAACACACACACTGAAACTACTGGATCTCTCACATCTCCCTGAAGAATTCTCCAGACACCTGAGAAAGACCAGTCTGATCTGCAGAATCCAGGAACAAACTGAAGGCTACGGATAACCAAATGACCAGGGGACGGTGAAAGAACACATCCAACATAAATCAGGACCACTAAAGACACACAATTGCAAGGAAAATTGCCCAGATAGCCCCTCTCCCCACTAGGACAGCCAAACAAGGGAAGCCAGACCATTAATGGTTTATGGGCCTTCCTATAGCCAATCAATTCACTTGCCAGGCATGAATTCCTCTGCTTTGGGCACCCTGGGAGGGACTAGAATCTTTAAATCAACCATCTAACCTGAGCATGAGGCACTCTACTCTCAACAGGGTATGAGCTCAAGCTATAGGTTGTAATAAAAAGATCCTCATGTGTTTTGTAATGAACTGACTGACTCCTAGTGGTCTTTTGGGGTCTTACGATCAAGGCACAACAATGGTTAGGTATTTAGTTGTTCTATTCTTAGGCAGATATGGGCTATGGGTGTGGTATCTCTGTCTGCTTTGTAATCTACCACATGTTTTCGTCTCATTAGACAAAACATACAGAGATAACCAACTCTGAGTTTTATTCCAAGCTAGTCATTTCTCTGGGTATCGGATAATTCTAACTCAGATCAAGAAGAGAGCCAGCCAATCAGTTAGAATGATATAATGTGCAGATCAACTTAATCTTTATTGTGTTTTTAATTTTAATTTATTTTTATGGATGTATATACGTGTGTGTGTGCGTGGGTGTGTGCATGTGTGTACCTGGGTGCATGCACATATGACTACAAGTGTCCATGGGGGACAGAAGATGGTGTTTGGGCCACTGGAACTGTAGATACAGATGGTTGTGAGACACATGACTTGGTTATTAGAAACCAAACAGGTTCTCTGCTAGAGCAGTAGGTGCCAGTAACAGTTGAGCCATCTCTCCCAACCCTGAATCATTAGCTGCTTTTAAATGCTCCCTCTAGAACAGACCTGTTTTCAGCACTAAGAATGAAAAGCATTGTTGTTGCCTTTAGGAGCTCAGGACACAGGAGAAGATGTAGCTTGGACACAATCATGACAGCTCTAAGAAAGAGAAAGAAAGAGGATTTTTTTTTTTAACTACATGTGGTGGGGCTCACCTGTAACCTCAGCACTGGACAGGCAGAGGCAGGAAGCTTAGGAGTTCAAGGCCACCCTTGGCTATAAATCAAGTTCAGGTCTGCCTGGGTTGAGAAGACCATGTCTCATAAAGAATATGTTATTAATGCTCAAAACAGGAAAAGATGCTCCAAGGAGTAGCACGGTCAGACATCGCTTTGCCAGCATTTCACACCAGCATGTGAACTTGTAATGTTGTGCTTAAAGAGGAATAGTGCCTCCTGATCAAGAAGTTTGTTTTAATGTGATCAAACTGCAAGTTTCTCTGTGAAACAAAAAGACAGTTAGATGTGAAAGAGAAAGAAGATGAAAAATAGAACTGTTAGCAGAAGAAAGAAATGGAAGATGATCAGCTTTAAACAAGTAAGCCCAGTATTTGGGATCTTGTTGCAAAAACAAAGTAACGTGTGATGTGACTGGGTTTGTTTGTGGAGGTTCTGCCCAGTCTCCAGCCTTGGGTTATGTATGTGAACAGGTTTGTTGTGGATGTCCTACCTAGACCCCAGTCCTGTGTTATGGCAGGCATGGTTAATTTGGATATGACCTTCACTCTTCAGTCTTCACTGTCCAACTAGGCAGTAATTAACTACATAGGACATTAGTACTGGTTATTTTTCATGTCTGAGCTTATAAAGTTTATTGAGTTGTATTTTTGCTTATTTCCTACCTTTTCTTAGGCTTTAGATAAATGTTTTTAAGGAAAAGTGAGAAATATCAGGGTAGAGGCTCCAAGCCTTCTTTTTTTCCTTTCATCCTCTTCAGTCAGTTTTAAATGTTCCTCTATTCCAGTTTCTGTGCTTCATACATTCTACATTGTGCAACTCCACAAAGGCTACCTGAAGAGCCAACAGAGTTGACCAAGGGAACGGGAAAAAAATACAAACTATCAAGTATGTAGGCTGCTCTGATCAGATTCCAGATTGCCTTAACTTCTCCATTAACACTAATGCTAAAAGCAAGATACTTAGTAACTTGGTGAAGGCCGAGGAAGTCTCCTTTTTTTAAAATCTTTAAATTTGTTTGATTATTTATTTTATTTTTGAGATCACAATACAATTTTCTTTTGCTTTCTTTTGTCTAAACCTTCCCATATACCATTTCTTGCTCTCTTTTGAATTCATGGCCACATAGAAAGTTAAGAGGATGAAGCTCAGACCTGGGGAGAGCAAGTGCTAGAGCACATAAGACCTTTAAAGAAAAGAGAAACTGAGGATAAGCTGGAGTTCTAAGTCAGGCTGGGTTTCTGGGAGGATATGAGGGTAATTCAAGCAGAGATTCCTAGTAGCAGAGGCCACGGAAACTGAAGAAGACACCCTCTAACTAGACTAGTCTCCTCACAGAAGGAGGGGTACACCAACCCACCCACAAAAACTTCAACCCCCAATTTACGCTGCCTACAAGATGTACAAAAATAAAGCAGATAAAGCAGAGATTGTGGGAATGCCCAACCAACACCTGGCCAAATGGAAGACCCATAGTGTCAACTCCTGACACTATGAACAGTACTCTGTTAAGCTTGCAGACAAAAGCCTGTCAAAGTTGTCTTCTGAGAGGCTCTACCCATCAGTGCCTCAAAACAGATGCTGAGACTCACAGGCAAACATTGGGTGATGAGTAAGGGGGGAAAAGTGGGAGGAAAAAGAAAAGGAACTGGAGGTGACAGGAGCTCCACAAGAAGACCAACAAAGCCAACTATCCAGGGCCCAGGGGAACTTGCTGAGACCAAAGAATCAATCAAGGACCAGGCATGAACTGGCTGTAGGCCCCCTACAAAGATATAACATATAGGCAGCTTAGGCTTCATGTGTGTCCTCTAGCAAGTAAGGAAAGTGTGGACGGCATCCAACATGAACTTACTTGTCGGCTTTTTTATCACTTTCCCCCAGCAGGACTCCCTTGCCAGTCCACAGTGAAAGACAACTAGCTCAGTCCTGATGCAACTTGATGAGCTGGAGTGGATGGGAAAGGAAGCTTCCCTTTTCTGAACAATATATGAGCAGGGGAGTGGGAGGGAGGATGGGACTGAGAAGAGAGGAGGAAAAAATGGAGCTATAAGCAGGATATAAAGTAAATGAAAAATAAATAAATTTTTAAAAAGAAAAAGAAACAAATAATGAGTAGATTAAAACACAGTTAAGTAGATAGAAAAGGCAAGTAAGAGATGAAGAGTCTTGGTGTACTGATTCCAAAACTTAACTATTGTGAGCATATGTGAATTCATAAATAAATGATAAATATAATGTGGCTTGTATGTACAGTGGAGTTTAACCAATCATAGAAAATAACAACATTATGTGTTTTCAAGAAAATAAATGCATTTGGGATTGCCACATTAAGAAAAGCAACTAAAAGAATAGCAATACCACAGGCTTTCTCTAATTTTAGGGTATTTGTATTATCTATAGAGTCATAAAATACTTACTTGTGTAGTCAATCTTTAAGTAAAAGAAAACTGTGGGAAGAAAGGACACTAGTGACATGGGATAAGAATAATGTGATGTGAGGTGATAGAGGAGATGATACAGGTATGTATATAGTCAGAATTTATGAAACTTATGTACAATGAATATTTCTAGTAGAATGTTTTAAATAAAAAATTCAAGAAAAAAAATAAATTAATTAAAATAAAATAAATTCACAGCCACTTTTTACACTAATTTTTCATATAAATAGACATGTAGACACACATATATATTATTAAATAACAAAATACAACCTGCTCAGTTTGTATAATTTTTTATTAATTTATTCATTTTACCTCCTGATCATAACCCCTTCCCACTTATCCTCCTGGTCCTACCTTCCATCCTCCTTCCCCCTTATCCCCATTCCCTAGTCCTCAGAATGGGGGAGCCCTCCTCCCTTACCAACTGATCCCAGGCTATCAAGTTTCTTCAGGACTGCCTGCATCCATTTCCTGTGACCTGGCATGGCCACCTCACCCATGGAAGTGATCAAAGGGCAGAAAACAGAGTTCATGTCAAAGAGAGTCCCTGGTCCCATTACTAGATCACCTACATGGAGACTGAACTCCCCATCAGCCACATCTGAGAAGAGGGCCTGAGTCCTCTCCATGCATGATCCTTGGTTGATGTATCATTCTCTGCAGGCCCCCTTCGCCCAGATTTGTTGGCTTTGTTGGTCTACTTGTGGAGCTCCTGTTCTCTCCGCGTCCTTCTATCCCCCAACACTTCCATAAGACTCCCTGCACTCTGCCAAAAGTTTGGCTCTAAGTCTCAGCATCAGCTTTGATCCCCTGCTGGGTGGAGTCTTTCCGAAGACATATATGGAAGGCTCCAGTCCTGTTCCCTCTCTTCAACCATGTCCAGTGTCTATTCTGTTTGCCCTTCTGAACGAGGACTTAACATACTCCCTTGGGTCCTCCTTGTTACATAGCTTCTTTTGGTTTGTGGATTGTACAATGGTTGTCCAGTATTGTATGGCTAATATACTCTTATATGTGAGTAGATACCATGTGTGTCTTTCTGTATCTGGGTTATCTCATTCAGGATGATATTTTCCAGATTCATCCATTTGCCTGTAAATTTCATGATGTTCTTATGACCTTTCATGATGTTTTTAATAGCTGAATAGTATTCCATTGTGTAGATGTAACACAGTTTCTTTGTCCATTCTTTGGCTGAGAGACATCTAGAGTGTTTCCAGTTTTTGGCTGTTACAAACAATTAATAACTGGGACCTCATGAAACTGAGAAGCTTCTATAAAGCAAAGGACACTATGGAACAAAATGACAGCCTGCAAACTGGGAAAAGATCTTCATCAACCCTTCATCTGACAGAGGGCTAGTATCCTAAATATATAAAGAACTCAAGAAATTAAATACCAACAAACCAAATACTCCAATTAAAAATAGGGTACAGATCTGAACAGAAAATTCTCAACAGAAGAGTATCAAGTGTCCCAAAAGCACTTAAAGAAATGCTCAACATCCTTAGTCATCAGAGAAATGAAAATCAAAATGACTCTAAAATTCTGACTTACACTTGTCAGAATGGATAAGATCAAAAATCCTAGAGAGAAAATAGGAGCCAAGGTATTCATGCTGATGATTTTATTGATGCTTTTTGAACTTGAGGAAAGGAAGGAACAAGTGGTTTACTCCTCTGACAATTCTTGATCGTTCTCTGAAACAAAGAGAAGGACTTTAGATGTCAAATAGTCCTAAACATAACATGTGCCTGATACTTTCACCACCAGTAGTCTTATTAAAGTATATTATATTGCCAAACATGGTGGCCTGTACCTGTGATAGCACTAAGGAGCCTGAGGGAGGAAGATCAATGCATGTGAGGCTAACTTAGGCTGCATAGTGGATTCTAGGCCAGTCTGGACTACAAAGTAAAGCACTATCTCAAAACAAAGAAACAAATACTTTAAGCAAGAGAAAAAAGGGAAGGTAGAAGAGAGAAAAGAGGAAAGGGGAGAGATTAGGAATAGAGAAAGAGAAAGAAGGAGAGGTGGTAAGAGAGAGATAACCAAACTTCAGGCAGAGTGCAGGGAATCTTATGAAAGAAGGGAGAGATAGTAAGACCTGGAGAGGACAGGAGATCCACAAGGAGAGCAACAGTACCAAAATATCTGGGTACAGGGGTCTTTTCTGAGACTGATACTCCAACCAAGGACCATTTGTGGATATTAACTAGAACCCCTGCTTAACTGTAGCACATGGCAGCTCAGTATCCAAGTGGGTTCCGTAGTAATGGGAACAAGGACTGTCTCTGACATGAACTTTGTGGCTGGCTTTTTGATCAAATCCCTCTCAGAGGGGAGCAGTCTTGCCAGTCCAGAGAGAAGGGCAATGCAGCCAGTCCTGATGAGACCTGATAAGCTAGGAAGGGGAGGAGGACCTCCTCTATCAGTGGACTTGGAAAGCGGCTTGGAAGGGGAGGGGAGGGGAGGGGAGGGTGGATGGCTCCACACCAACTCCAGTGTCGTCTATGTGAGCATGGCAAATGGTCGTGTTGCTAGACGGGAGATACGTTTCCCTTGGGAATAAGCTTCCTGGAGGTCCCTAGAAAAGTGCTCCCCCCTGGCCACCTAAGCCAAAAAGACGTACTCTGAGATTCCTATGCTTCCTAAGTTGCAGGGTTGGATTAATGAGCTTTTTGTTGATTCTCTATGATTCTTGGAATAGCACAATTAACTATTCAAGGAAACACGTTTCTGATAGATTATTAAAAGCTTTAGCAAGAATAGAGTGGAAGAAAAATAAAATTTTAGAAGTAATGAGTCAGATTCAGTATCAGGAATTGCTTGTAGAAAATACAAACATTGTAGGTGATAAAGGAGTAAGAGCTTTACACAGGTGTTTATGATGAGGCAGAAAGAAGATAGGTAAACATAGGAGGTCAGAAGGTTTTATGTTATACAATGAGTTTTATGGGCAGGCTAGTTCGAGCGTCTTATCTCTAAGGAGGATTGTAAATCCTTAGCAAGACAGACAGGAGGAATTCCCCTCACTGCTTATCTCTAAGGAGGATTGTAAATCTTTAGCCGGCTTGGCTCAGAGGGCCATAACAGTGCCTGGCCTTCTCCTCACTAATTAGTAGCAATAAAACTGCGTAGTAAATAGCCACGAGTTTGAAGTTTTATGTCCTTTGTTTGCTTTGATTAAAAGCTTTTAGGCCAAGATTTTTAGTAGACACTGCTTTATACCAGGTTGCCCTTTCAGTTAAAACGTAAACTTTGTAAATGTTCCGGGAGGTATGTCAACTTTAAGGTGCTTTTTTATGTATTCACTATAAAAGTGTTGGCTTTACTTCAGTAAATCGCAGCAGATTCAAAGCCCTCCTTCGTGTAGTGTCTGACTGTCAAATTCGCCGAACCCGTGTCTTCCTGACTATCCAAACTTCTGATTCTCCCATGGTTGTGGGACCCAACTGGGCCGATCTGCGGCAGGGTGGGATTGGGAGGGAGGGAGGGAGGGGGCTACAGCTGGGATACAAAGCGAATAAACTGTAATTAACATAAAAAATAAAAATAAATAAAAGAGTTTTTAAAGAGAGAGACAACTTAGGAACATGTTAAATAATCTGATAACGAGGGAAATTCCGACAGGGCAAAAGGAACGCTTGCTGCAGTGAGAAGGGAGAGGGGCTTTCTGTGTGTAGATGTGAGGAGGGGAGAACCATCGCAAGAACACACCAGGGAAAGAGTGCTACAGAGAAAGAGAAGGCGTAAAACTCAGAGACATGAGAAAAATTGAAGAATTTAAAGAGAAATTTACTAAATGGCAGACTTTAATGAGTCCCTAAGGAATCATGAGAGGCCATCGTTAGCTGGCTCTCCTTTTCTTTGGTCACTGGGACTGCTGTTGTACTGACCTGGCTGGTGTCTCTTGCCACCTTTTCCATGAGGCTTTTTATTGCGTCCTTTTCCATTCGATCCTTTGTTTTCTTTTGGACCTCCACGACCATGGCCTTTGTTGGCACTTCTTCCTTTTTGTTTTCCATTCTGACCATTCTGGCATCTATCAGAGCCTTGGGTACCACCTTGGCCTGTCAGTCCTTTCATTAACTGCGTGGCCAAATTACCATGTTTACTTAGTGTATCTTGAAAATGGCTCATTAGTTTATTTGCTCCTTCGTGCAGATTACCAACTTTTATGGGAAAGAGAAAACACATCCAAAAAGTATCAAAAATAGAGGAAGTATCACTATGAACTTAACAAGAGAATCATAGAATCTATCATTGATTTGATTTAGTGAGAAATTGTTTCCCTGGGATAGCTGCTGTTAGATAATAACCAGATCCATTATCTATAAGAATAGGGAAAGAGAGATCTTGCTTAAGTGTGTATAATTACTTAGTCAGGACCCTTTTACTTCTACATCCCATTTTACTATCCCATCTCCTTTTATATATCTGATATATATATATATATATATATATATATATATATATATATATGCACCATCTATCCAGAATGTAGGCTTGGCATGATTCATATAAAATCACTCATATTCCATTATCTCGGTGGCTGAAAGAACATAATAAATAGATGTTGTTATAAGACACGTCTATTGCTTAAAGGGTGAGTAGAAAATCAATTTAATGTGCATAATACATTTCACACCCTAATACTAACACACATATTCAGCTTTTCATACTTACTTGAACTATCTTGCTTTTTAACCTTCTAAGCCTAATTAATGCATGTATAAGCTATCATGCAAACATGGGTTTAGCTGTGGGTTAACCATTTTTTGTATGAGGTCTTTCCTCTTCTCCTGTGCTCTGAGATTCATACATACATGTATACACATACATGTGTGTATATGTGTGTGTGTGTGTGTGTGTGCATATAAATATATATATTGCCTACTTGTCTAACAGCGATTTTGGTTTTGTCCAAGTTTCACCACCCATTAGATTCTGAATACCTCAAGAATACTAACCGTGCCCCATTCTATACTAGACCACTAATCCAGAAGTTGCTAGACATCATTCAGAATAATTCCCAAAAAAATCATTGAAGCTGAAATATCTCACGTAGTTGGTTTGACTCTTCAGGTGCTCCTGTGAAGAAAGAACACACATGCACAAAAAAAGCTTAGAATGGCATTACAAACTGAGTGAAAAGATCCTTAACAAGACAGGAAACATCCTTAAGACAAATAGCTAAGTGGCTTTCAGGGGTTTCATTTGCTTCTTTGCTGTCGTGGATTGAACCCAGAGTCTCAAGCACGATAGACAAGTGCTAAACCCCCGACCCAAATCTCCTGAACTTTTCACTTTGAGACCGGCTCTTACTAAGTTGTCTGTGCTAGACTAGAACTCGCTCTGTAGCCCAGTCAGGCATTAGACCTGTGAACCATCTGCCTCATCTAAGTAGCACATACAAGCTTGTTTATGAATACCTCTTGTTTGACTCTGACATGTTGTTAGTGGAATATTAACTGAATGAATGACAATAATATTTAAGTTAATTACATAGCATATTCACTATCCAAATGTGTTACATGTTGTTCTAGCTGGCGTTCCGTCAACTTGACACAAGCTGGGGTCATCTGAGAGGAAGGAACCTGAATTGAGACAAGGCCTCCACAAGATCCTGCTACAGGCCAGCAAGCCTGCAGGGCATTTTCTTAACTAGGGATTGTTGGGGATGGGTCAGCCATTGTGGGTAGTGCGGCCCTGGACATCCGGTCATGCAGTGTGTAAGAAAGCAGTCTGAGCAAGCCTTAAGGAGCAAGCCAGTAAGCCATTTTCCTCCCTGGTCTCTGCATTGCCTCCTCCCCTTAGGTTCTTCTTTCTTGAGTTCCTGCCTGACTTCCCGCTGTGATGGAAGCATAAGTGAAATGAACCCTTTTCTCTCTGCATAGCTTTTGCTTAATGTATTTTAATCACAGCAATGAACCCCTATGATACATGTCAATCACTTCAAAACTGTGTAAATACAAGAGGTTTGTGTTTCTCCATAGTTACCTGTGGTCTCTAGGACTATTTAGAAAAAATCACTGTGTTCTGCTGATATCCAGATACTAGCTCACTGACACAAAAGGCATGATGAGAAAAGGCTGGCTACACCAAGACTGAGGACTAATAAAACACTAAGGAGTTTTCACTCGTTTGCTTTTTAATACTCCCTTAATCCAATTTTTAGAACTTCTGCATGACAAAAATACAAGTAAGCAACAATCAAAGTATGATACATTCTGAAGGAAAATGAAGCATAGACTTAAATAGAGACTAACCTTGTTCTTCAGTATCTTCACCTGTGATTTTAAAAGAAAAATATAATAAACTTATGATGAGTCAATAGATTCCAACAGTGCACTTGTATACCTCAAGATCCAGCTATACCACTCCTAGGCATATACCCAAAAGATGCCCTACTATTTAATAAGGACATTTGCTCAACTATGTTTATAGTAGATTTATTTGTAAGAGCCAGAATCTGGAAACAACCCAGATGTCCCTCAACAGAGGAATGGATACAGAAATTGTGGTACATTTACACAATGGGATACTACTCGGCTATTAAAAACAAGGAAATCATGAAATTTGCAGGCAAATGGTGGGAACTAGAAAACATCATCCTGAGTGAGGTAACCCAGAATCAGGAAGACACATAAGATATATACTCACTAATAAGTGGATATTAGCCATATAATATAGGATAAACATACTAAAATCAATAGTCCTAAAGAAGTTAAACAACAAGGTGGATCCTAGGGAAGATGCTTAACCCTCATTCAGAAGGGCAAAGAGGATAGACATTGGAAGTAGGAAAAGAAAAGGAACAGGACAAGAGCCTTCCACAGAGTAACTCTGAAAGACTGCAGGCATCAGAGTATCGAAGAAGATACTGACACACAGCCAAACTTTGAGCAGAGTGCCAGAATCCATATGGAAGAAGATGGAGACAGAAAGACCTGGAGAGGACAGGAACTTCACAAGGAAAACAACAGAGATACCTGGGCCTAATGGGGCCTGCAAAGACCAATACTCCAACCAAGGACCATGCATGGAGAAGACATAGAACTCCTGTTCAAAGGAAGCCCCATTGGCTGCTCAATTTCCAAGTGGGTACCCTAGTAAGGGATACAGGGGCTGCCTCTGACATGAACTCAGTGGCTGGCTATTTGATCACCTCCCCCAAGGGGGTGTAGACTTGCCAGTCCACAAGGGAAGATGATGCAGCCAGCCTCGATGAGATCTGATAGTCTAGGGTCAGATAGAAGGGAAGGAGGACCTCCCCTCTCAGTGAACTAGGAAAAGGGCATAGGGGGAGAGGAGGGAAGGAGGGTAGGAGTGGGAATGGATGAGGAAGGAGGCTTCAGAGGGACATGGAGGAGAGAGGAGGCCCACAAGAAGAACAACAAAACTAAAAGATCTGAGCACAGGGGTTCCTGCAGAGACTGATGCATCAATGGAGGACCATGCATGGAGAGGACCTAGACCACCTGCTCAGATGTGACCAATGGGCAGCTGAGTCTCAGGGGCTGCCTCTATCATGAACTCGGTTGACTGATCTCTGATCACTCGCCTCTGATGATGCAGCCTTGCCAGGCCACGGAGGAAGAGGATCCAGCCAGTACTAATGAGACTTAACAAGCTATAGACTTATGGCAATAGTTGAGAACTCCCCCTTTCAGTGGACTAAGGAAAGGGGATGAGGGGAAGAGGGAGGGAGGGTGGAACTGGGGGAGTTGAGGGAGAGGGCTTCAATCGGGATATATAATGAATAAATTGTGAAGAAAAAAATAAAAAGTAATTTAAAAAAAGAAAAAAAAGCTGCACTGACTCTACTTTTAATTTCAGTCTCATTTTCCATCTTACCTGTATCAGCCCTCTGAGCTGAGGTGAAGGCCAGCAGGGCCATAGAGAGCAGGACCAGAAGCATTCTGGAGGAAGCCATGATGTCTCTCTCCCTTGATGCTTTAGGAACTTCAGACAGAGCCTTTATAAGACCCAGGGATCCAATGTCACCTTGAAAACCACGGGTTGGGCACTTCCCACCCATATCTAATTTTTACCTGAACCTCAGCCAGACTAGCTGAATTAGATTAAGAACATGTTGTATTCTTCATAGAGAACCAAGAATCTCTTCAGGTTCTTTGAAACAATGGCTCACTCTCCTCATTTATTTATTCTAAGTATTATTATGTCTTCCATTTTTAATATTCCAACTAGAACTGTGATTCTCTGTTTTATTGCAGGATCCAACACTCTTCTGATTTTCCACTGTGTCAATGACTTCAAGATACTTGCTTTTGGAATGAGCCAACATAACCACAAGGAAAACATACTTTAAAAAAAAAATCATAAAAAAAAACCTGGATCAAGAAAACCTAAGGCAAGTTATCTTACATCTTACTTGAAAAAAATCAAGAATAATTACCAATAAAGATCACACTCAATGTGTCAAGATTAGAAAGACAATACTTACTCAGAGTTGAGATCATGAGATGAATGCGCTATCAAATCATAACACAAAATGAGAATAATGGTGAGGTTGCAAAAACAACATCATATAAGGTCACTGAGTGAACTAAATGTGTTCAACTTGAAAACAGATTATAATTAGGCACACTTGTCACTCTTAGTGATCTAGAACAAAGGACCATCTTGTTTGAGTTCTTCTGGAAGTGATAGTTATCACCCAAAGAAAGGAGGACTTTCCACTGGTAATTTAAAAATATTTTCAAAAAAAATATTTTCATAGCATTATTGAAATCATCTTACACTGTTTTAATTCAGTTTTAAAATTTCTTAAAAATTTAAATATCTTAGAATACTATAAAGAAATTTATAAAAAGTACTGACACTTCAAATAATGAATTTATTTGAATGTACATTTATTACATTTTAGTACATTTATTAAAATGTACTAAAGAGTCAGTTTCATCCAGAGACTTGCCTTTAAGGTATCTCTATAATTTGCCCAACCATTGTGTACCTCTTTTCTTTCAAGAAAAAGTAATTACTCCTTGGCTCCTTCTCCTAAGAGAGATATCAAGGCTCCTCCACATAAATGTACTATTTCAACCTTGCTTCTTTCTCAGGATACTTTACGTATTTCTTGCATTTCACTTCCAAACTTCAATTTTACAGCTGTGCTTCTTTCTTTTGTTTTTATTCTCCAAATAAAGTATTCAATAGATGATAGAATAGAAAAATAATTACCCTGATCCATATGTACTTAGATAAGAGATAGATGTCATAAAGATGGATAGATAGATGACAGATAGATATAGATATATAGTTACACAGCCAGATAGACAGCTGATGATGATGATAGATAAACAGATAGACAGTAGATAGGTAGATATAATTAATAGGCAGATAAATGGATACTAAATACAATATAATCTTTTGTGTAAAGGAACTTGTTTTGCATTTTTATTTACTCTTCAAAAATCTGGTTCTCAGGATTCATAACATGCCTCAGAGGTTAAAGGCAGCTAAGACTTGGTGTGGGTGCTGGGACCTAAACTCATGTCCTCTGGAAAGGCAAAAAGCACATTTAAACTCTGAGGGGAAGGAAGAGAAAGAAAGGGGAGAAGAGGGGAGTGAGCAAATGGTTAGCTCCCTGAAGTCTGTCACAGGAAGTGAGAAAAAGTAATGCTGAAGACAGCATTCTGCAGAGGCCCATGTGAAAGGCACATTTAAGTCTGGATCTCTATTTAGCTATGAAATTCAACTAAGAAGCAGTTGCTTTGAGATTTGTAGAAACAAGGTGACATTGATCTCCCTTTATTAAGTTCTTAGGAGGTGAGCCATCCTCCCTTGAAAAACTATTGGCTAACATCAAGATCATGAGAATTTATTGTTCGTTTTTCACATCCATTGAGAATAAACTCCAAGCCAGCCCTTCATCATAACATCTTCTGTTTAAGTAATCTGAACTTTCAATAAGACAGAACATAATTCAGTTATCAACAGTAATTCATTACAGGGATGGAGCTACAACAGGGATGTAAAGTGAATAAAAAAATAAATAAATTATTTTAAAAACCTCTACCTGAAATTTAAAAAGGAGAAAAAAATAAAAGTTTTATTTAAAAAAATAATAATAATTCAGTACATCATGAAAATTGAAGGTGTCCAAACTAATCATTAACTAAAAACAAATGCCATCACTATCCCACTACTCTATAAAAAATCTCTTCCATCTGACTATGTGTCCACCTAATTGTTAGCATGTCAGTCTGTCTGTCTTTCTGTCTGTCCAGCTAGCTTCCTTTATTACCTCTTTATGAGTGCATTTATTTCATAGAGACCTGTGTATGTGTGTGTGTGTGTGAAAGAGAGAGAGAGAGAGAGAGAGAGAGAGAGAGAGAGAGTGCATATCTATCAAATACTAGTATTAGAAAATATAAGAAATTGTAGACAAATTATTATTTATTGTTTATTTCTGTGAGATTGTAGAGGTCAGTAATACTTTTTGCTTTTTATTTTTCTATATTCCTTAAATTTTTATAAAGATGAGGGATGTGGAGAAAGGGGACACCTACTCCATTGATGGTAGGAATGTAAACTTTTACAACCACTTTGGAAAAAAAATCTGGCACTTTCTCAGAAAATTAGGAATAGTGCTACCTCAAGATCCAGCTATGCAACTCCTAAATATATATCCAAAATATGCTCAACTATACAACAAGGGAATTTGCTCAACCATGTTTGTAGCAGCCTTACTCGTAATAACCAGAACCTGGGAACTGAGCCCTTTCCCTCAACTGAGGAATGGATACAGAAATTGTGGTACATTTACACAATGGAATACTATTCAGCAATTAAGAACAAGAAAATCATAAAATTTTCAAGCAAATGGTGGGAACTAGAAAAGATCATCCTGAGTGAGGTATCTCAGAAGGAGAAATATACACATGGTATACACTCACTTATAAGTGGATATTGGACATATAATATAGGATAAACATACTAAAATCTAAAGAAGCTAAGCAAGAAGAAGGACCCTGGGTAAGATAATCAATCCTCATTCAGAAAGTCAAACAAGATGGACATCAGAGAGGGAGAAAACAGGGAACAGAACAGGAGCATACAACAGAGGGCCTCTGAAAGACTCCACCCAGCAAGGTATTGAAGCAGATGCTGAGTCTTATAGCTAAACTTTGGGCAGAGTGCAGGGAATCTTATGAAAGAAGGGGGAGATAGTAAGACCTGGAGAGGACAAGAGCTCCACAAAGAGAGCAAAATAACAAAAATATCTGGGCACAGGGGTCTCTTCTGAGACTGACACTCCAACCAAGGACCATGCATAGAACCCCTACACAGATGTAGCCCATGGCAGCTCAGTCTCCAAGTGGGTATCTTAGTAATGGGAACAGGAACTGTCTCTGACATGAACTCAGTGGCTGGCTCTTTTATCACCTCCCCCTGAATGGGAAGCAGCCTTACCAGGCCACAGAGGAGAGCAGTACAGCCACTCCTGATGAGATCTGATAGACTAGGATCAGAAGGAAGGAGAGGAGGACCTCCCCTATCAGTGGACTTGGGGAGGGGCATTCGTGAAGAAGGGGGAGGGAAGGTAGATTAGGAGGGGAGGAGGGAGGAGTTTATGGGGGAATACAAACTGAATAAAGTGTAATTAACAAAAGTTTAAAAAAAAAAAAAGAGCTATTCAAGACCGGGAAGTAGACATGATGGTATTTAGCATCTGAGAAAGAGTTCTAGACAGGCAATGTGTGATGAGGTCAGACAAATACAAAGGGAAGTTTTCCACCACTTGTCTCATATATTCGGTACCACATAAGCACAGAGACGGATCAAGTTGAGCACACACTTCAGAGACTACCTCCTGGAGGACACCCACACAGACCCTCTGCTAGCAGTGAAAGTCAAGAGTAAAGGCCTCATCACAGCGAAGGCAGTCACTTATATTTTTACCTTCCGTCTCCTCCCCACCAACATGGGCCAGACCATGGTGAAGATAGAACTTCTATTCTCACCATCCCCCACCCAGCCAGCACAGACCACCACATGATAGAGGAAACCACACACAACCTCGCCCTCCTCAAACTGACCAAGGCAACCAACCAGCCACAGCCTCGACCACCATGCCCAGAGGTAGGCAACCAGACCCAGACTCTTCCTCCTCTCCCTGACCAGAAATACACACCCCAACAAGATGGAGGCAACCAGTTGGATCACCCTTCTAGTCCTGACTACTGACACAGACCACCACAATAAGAGTTAATCAGACACAACCCCATCAATTTCATGCTGGGTGACCCCATACCATCTTTCCAATAGTGAAAGGACATAAGGCCAACTATTTCTCTAATCTAAATTCACTGTCTGGTACTGTTATGCTTCATTCACTGAGCAAAGACCTTAGTTCCTACACTTTCCACACTGACAGAGTTCCAAACTCTGAACTGAGAATATAGTCATAGGACACATTTTTTTAATGTTTTATTTAACTTTTATTAAATACACTTTATTCATTTTGTATCCCCGCCATAAGCCCCTCCCTCCTCCCCTCCCAGTCCTACCCTCCCCCCCTTTCTGCATGCATGCCTCTCCCCAAGTCCACTGATAGGGGAGGTCCTCCTCTCCTTTCTGATCTTAGTCTATCAGCCACTCATCAGAAGTGGCTGCATAGGACACATTTTTAAAATGATTTTATTCATATATTTTCTTTGCATCTCAAAAGTTCTTCCAAATAATTTTGATTTTTTTCTGGAGCTTTGTTTCACTGTGCTCTTTTTTCCCAGTGATTTCAGCATTTTCCCAGGGAAACCAGCATTGGTTTGGGGTCCGCTGTCTCCTCTAAAGCCTCTGCTTCTTTGTCCAGCTTCTAGGACTTAACATCTTATGCTTCCACCTGAACATCCTTAGTTCTGTCTCACACAAAAGCACTCAGGTTCAATGTCCCTGTTAAGCAACACAGAGATCTATATATCTATGTGTATATATCTATATCTATATCTATAGATCTACATATCTATGTGTCTTCTAGACCTTCAAATGCTTACTTGGTTCAACTAAGTAACTAACTAAAAATAAACTAAAACAGTAATCTAACAGCAAAAAAAACAGTATGCTGCTAAATTTTTAAAGATCTGTCTTATTTTTATTTCTCCATATTCCTCACTGAAAATCTCATTTAGAATGACTTTTTTTATATCATCTTGGAAGTGTTCAAACACCACTTTTTTTCCTATGAATTATCTCATAATGTATGTAGAAATATTTTACTTCCTTAGAAAACTACAATATCAATTAATTTAGCTTTTAAAGTCTTATTTGGGGCTGGAGAGATGGCTCAGAGGTTAAGAGCATTGGCTGTTCTTCCAAAGGTCCTGAGTTCAGTTCCTTACTGGTGGCTCATAACCATCTGTAATGAGATCTGGTGCCCTCTTCCGGTGTACAGGTATACATGCAAGCAGAATCCTATATACATAATAAATCTTTAAAAAAAAAAAGTCTTATTTGTATTTTCCTTCATTTTTCTCTCTCCCTGTCTTATTTTTCTCTCCAATTGTTTGTTTGTATTTTTCTCACTTTCTTTCTTTCTTCATCTTCCCTGTTTTTCTAATTGTACAGCATCCATTATGCAACCACACCATAATAATTTGATCAAACCCTGTTCATAGATGCTTATATGCATTTCAATGGCATTGTTGCATTTAACAATGACCACTCTGTAAATATGTCACTTTTTATTTTCAATAACAACTAAAAGATAACTAAGAATAAACTTTATATGATACAGCTTAAAAAACATAACATGATAGGTGCCTAAATGAGTAAATGAAACATTATTAGGGGGAAAAAAAGGAAGAGGGACGCAGAGGAAAAGCCATGATGTCAGGTTCCCAGCTACTCTTGTTAGTGAATGCAGCAGGAGTCAGAACATTCCACTATAGGAAGCCATATCTATGATCTTTTTTGGTTTGGGTTTTTATTTCTATATCAGAAATAAGAAAATATGCTTCAGAAGTTATGTCACAGGAGCTGTGCTTGGCACTGCTTCTTTGTCATCCCAACATTCAAGAGGCTGAATGCGAGACTGGCCTATGTTACTAATCAAGACATGCACAAATAAATAAAAGAAAGTATACTATTGGAAGCTTAACTGTTTCTTCAGTTTCGAAAAAAAAAAAAAAAAAAAGTGCCAGAAAAAAAAAAAAAAAAAAGATCAGAAAGAAGGA
>REGO01000488.1:1098279-1131693 GCA_010120015.1 Rhombomys opimus | reverse complement strand
GAATGGAGGGTGGAATGTGAGGGTTGTGAACACAAAATTCGAGCCTGCATGACTCTTCCATGGGTTCTTCCAGAAAGCTTCTCTTCCCCTTTTGTCCACAAGTCAAGTTTTATACAAAAGACTTGGGTTACTCTCAAGTTGCTCTGCGTTCTACAGGACAAAGAAAGTTGACATAAGTTGTTTTCACAATATTTATTAACAGTCTTATAATTTTATAGAAATAAGGAATGCATAGCATGCAAACAATGATCCTTACAGTTTCTACAATTGAACCAATTCAGACATGAATGTAGTTGAACCTTCCCTGTCTCTGATTCTCAGTTCTGACTCTCAATATGCTTCCAAAATTTCTTCTTGGTTCTTTGTTTGTTTGGTTAGTTTGGTTAGGTCTCTCTCTCTCTCTCTCTCTCTCTCTCTCTCTCTCTCTCTCTCTTTCTCTCTCTCTTTCTCTCTCTCTTTCTCTCATTATTTAACTCTTGTGGGTTGCGGTTCGCTGTGCAAACCATGCAGGCCTCACACTCACAGTTTTCCTCTATTACCCAAGTTCTGGGATTTAGGTGTCTGTCATTACGCTTTGCTGCCTCGAACATTTTATTTGGGTAGATTTCACAAACGATGGAACATGGTGGGTTTGAGTCTCTCTGATGATTTATTACGTAGCTATTTTAACCAATAGTTTCTGGGTGTTTATTCCTTTAACAGTTAAATTATAATAGCCTTACACCCACCTCCATTAGACTTTGGGACATTTCATACAATTCCTTGAACTCATATTAATCACATTCATCTACACAATTCAATAACGTTGTAACATTATTTCTTGTTTCTTGTGAAAATTCAGCACATCAAATAATCTTAGTTTATCCACTCCTTTTTGATAAGGAGAGAGGATAATTTCTTTTAGGATATTCCAAGAGCCCTCTTAAAGTTTCCAAAGTTATTTTGAACAAAACAACTTTCAAAATCTGACTTTTGAATGTTGTCAAAATTGATAAAAAGTTGGAAAACCTTGAATAAATAAAATCAAGGCTTAGTGTAAAGTTATGACAATATGCCAGGATACAATGAACCCATATAGATGGTACTTAAAAAACAAAAGGGTGCTTAGCACAAATTTTCTCATATTAACAGATACTATGACCATTTTCATTTTTCAAAAATCAGCTAGCTTAGAAAATTTTAACCTCCAAATCTTTAAATTTGTAGACTGGAGAGATGGCTCAGCCATTGCTCTTACCAGAGTTCAGCCCCATAACCATGTTAGCTGGCTCACAACAGCATGTAAATCCAGCCCAGAAGAGAGTCATATAGAAAACTTGAATGTACACAGAGCCTCAGTATCAATCCACAATTATACTCAACCTAGAACCGTGCAAAACTAATGAAAGACTCTTAAAACAGCTGACTGTATGGGGTTTTATTGTTATGTTTGGTATTTTTTTTTATTTGTAAGGATTTCTCCTAATACATTCTTCATGATCCGGAGTTCTTCACAACTTATTTTCTGAAATTCAGTCCATGTGCTCCTTTCTGTGTTTCATCACTTCCAGAATATCAACACTAGATGGTGTCCTACGTCCAGATTGCGGGGAGTAGACTGCAGCCTTTTCACTATTTCAGCAGTAGCAAGCCTTCCAAGTCTGGGTTTGCCCCTAACCCATACTTACACAATGAGAGGAAGATATTATGGTGTGATAGATAGTCTGTCCTTGCCATGCCCTGAGGTTAGGCTGGGTTCAGTGTTTTCATCCATAGTCACCAGTGTCTGTAGTGGAGCATTGCAACATTTTCCTCTGCTCTGGAAACAGCTACCCCTGGGTTACTGCACCATTCCTAATAGCTACATCCCCACAGCACTGTTAGTTCTTAAATCAACAACCTTCGACACCAGAGAGGCACTGCAACCATTCCCAGTTCAAGTGGCTGTAATAACTGTTCATAGAATGGGGCTGTGTGACTCTGTCAGTCAGCTTGCTTTTAGTTCACAGTGGAAGCTTTTAGTAGATTTTAGCATCTGCCCTGTGTTGGGTTTGACCATCCTGACTATGAATATCAATTCAAAATACTTTTCCTAGTGCCAAATCCTGCCCTCAATGGAGTCTTGTTAAAAGCTATGCTGCCCAAGATTGTAATAGCTTTGATGAAGGCAGTGTCTTAGCCTGTAAGGCTGATGCTAACCTTGATTGAATCTAAGTCCCAGAGTTTCGGGAACCTGCACCATCTAGGTGCTTAATGCTCCCCAAACCTTGAAATAATGCAGGCAACAGCTAAGTCTAATCCATTGGAAAGAGGGTGCTAGCCTAATGTTCTGTTAAAAAGATACGGTCCGAGCCTGACACTGAACTCCAAATAAATCTCCAGGGCTGCCCTCCATGCTGTTTTCCATTAGAGGCCTCTCTCTTCCCACTACCCGGTACTATGAAAAGGAGCAAAGAGTAGAAATGGCAGACCCTGGCCACTCAACTGATGAAGTTTCAGTGCTAAGATTACAAAATCAGTAAAGGACAGAGGAAGCGCTCCAAGATGGTGGTGACCAGTGCTCGTAGTTTCTGTAGGACAGAAGATCTGAAACTCCAAAACTGGTGAGTGGATGGGCACCTGAAGCCAGAGCATCGACTTTGAGGCTTCCCAGGCTAGAGGGGACAACCTGTGAGCTGAGACAAATTGTATCCAGGACATTTTGGGATGTCTCCGGGGGAGTCTGAGAGTGGCGAACTGTCGATCCCCTGCACTTTCAGCTGCAGCATCTGAGAGTGCATAACCCCAAGTACAAGTACGGGGTGCTTCCATACTCTAATGCCCAAACAGAGGACCCAAATATAAGAGTAGAAAACTGTGGGCCCTCTGAGCTCACCGCAGATTCCTAGGAGTGAGATTCAGAGCCTCTGTGCTTTGCACACCTGCCTGCCAGAGAGTGCTTACAGAGCCCCAGCTGGGGTTTCTCTACTTTAGCAGCCAAACAATGGATCCCTCCCACCTCCACCCCTCCCCCCGCTGGGGGCAACGTGGCGATCTCTGGGACAGCATTCTCTTTTTTTTATTAATATTGTTTATTTTTAAATAATTTTATACATTCAGTTGTATCCCAGCTGTAGCCCTCTCCTTTTTCCCTCCCAATCCTCCCCTCCCTCATCTCCTCCCTGCCCCCTTCTGAGTCCACTGAGAGAGGGTGTCCTCCTCTCCTTCCATCTGGCCCTAGCTTATTAGGTATCTTCAGGATGGTTGCAATGACCTTATCTGTGGCCTAGCAAGGCTGCTCCTCCCTCAGGGGGGAGGGGAAGCTCATGAGTTCATGTCAGAGACAATTCCTGTCCCCCTTACTAGGGAACCCACTTGGATACTGAGCTACCACGGGCTATGTCTGAGCAGGAGTTGTAGGTTATATTCATGCATGGTCCTTGGTTGGATAAACAGTCTCATGGAAGACCCCTGTACTCAGATGTATTTGGACCTTGTGGGGCTCCCTGTCCCCTCTAGGATATATTAATTCCTCCTTCCTTCATATGATTCCCTACACTCTGCCAAAGGCTTGGTTATGGGTCTCAGCATCTGCTTTGATACACTGCTAGGTAGAGTCTTTCAGATGCCTTCTGTAGTAGGCTACTGTCCTGTTACTTGTTTTCTCCTATTTCAAATGTCCATCCCCTTTGTCTTTCTATATGAGGATTGATCATCTTACCTCTGGACCTCTTTCTTGTTTCTCTTCTTTAGGTGTACAGATTTTAGTATGTTTATCCTATCTTATAGGTCTATATAAGTGAGTATATACCATGTGTGTCCTGCTTTTGGGATACCTCACTCAGGATGATTTTTTCTAGTTCCCACCATTTGCCTACAAAATTCATAATTTCCTTGTTTTTAATTGCTGAGTAGTATTCCATTGTATAAAAGTACCACAATTTCTGTATCCATTCCTCTGTTGATGGACATCTGGGTTGTTTCCAGGTTCTGACTATTACAAATAAAGCTGCTACAAACATGGTTGAGCAAATGTCCTTGTTGTGTACGTGAACATCTTTTGGATATATGCCTGAGAGTGGTATAGTTGGATCTTGAGGTAGCACTATTCCTAATTGTCTGAGAAAGGGCCAGATTGCTTTCCAGAGTGGTTGTACCAGTTGATATTCCCACCAGCAATGGAGGAGGGTTCTCCTTTCTTCACAGCTTCTCCAGCATACGTTATCTCTTGAGTTTTTTATCTTAGCCATTCTGGTGGGTGTAAAGTGAAATCTCAGGGTAGTTTTGATTTGCATCTCTCTGATGGCTAGGAATGTTGAACATTTCCTTATGTGTTTCTCTGCCATTCTATATTCTTCTACAGAGAATTCTCTGTTTAGCTCCACACCCCATTTTTTAATTGGGTTACTTGAATTATTGCCTTCTAACTTCTTTAGTTCTTTATATATTCCAGATATCAGCCCTCTGTCAGATGTTGGGTTGGTGAAGATCCTTTCCCAATCTGTAGGCTGTCGTTTTGTTCTAACAACAGTTCTGGGACAGCATTCTCAACATTGAAAGCTCTGTTCTGTGGGTCTCCCAGTGGAGTCCAGCCAAACAATCCCTGGAAACAAGATGGTTCAGCTCAGGCAGATCTGAGTGCTTGGAGCACATTATCTAGTCAAGCCTGTCAGCTACTAAACCTTTCAGGGCACCTGCACATGCTCCTTGTGCCTGCAAAGAGCAACTGCATCGCAACCTGCGTTTCCACTCCTCCCTTACACTTTACCCTTCCAGTCAGAGACACCACAATGCACACTCCTACACTTGCACATTTGCGCACTTGCACCTGCGAGCTTCCTCCCCTAGCTGCATCTGAAACACCAAGACCCACTCTCAAACTGGAGGACCTCCTCATCTTCCTAAAGAATACTCCAGACTCCTGAGACTGAAGGAAGCAGTCTGCTGTACAGGCTCCAGGAACAAACAGCAAAGGCTACTGACCTACAGATGGCTAGAGGCCCACATAAGAACACATCCAACAAAAATCAGGACATTATGGCTTCACCAGCAACCCCCAAAATCAATGGATATTTTAATTAATTGGAAACATAGGAAAATGATTTTAAAGCTATGCTGATAGAGTTATTAGAGGCACATAAAGAGGAAACTAATAAAACTTTCAAAGAAATAGGAGCAAATATAGCCACACAAATAGAGGCACCTAAAGAGAAAAGAATAAAAAAAATAAAGGCAATCATGGAAAGACAGGATCCACATTCAAACAGATGAAGGAAATGTTGCAAGACATGAAATCAGAAGTAGAATCAATAAAGAAAACGCAAAGAGAGAAAACCCAGGAACTGGAGAACTTGGAGAAAAGATGAGGAACCACAAAGGTAAGCATCACCAAAAGAACACAAGAGATGGGAGAGAGAATCTCAGGTTCTGAAGATTCTCTTGTAAAAATCAATACATCTCTCAAAGAAAAAATAAAATTGGGAAAGTCCCAAACACAAAACATCCAAGAAATCAAGGATGCCATGAAAAAAACAAAATCTAAAAATAATAGGAATAGACGAAAAGAAGATTCGAGGCTCCAAAGTCTAGAAAATATTTTCAAAAAAATCATAGAAGAAAAGTTTCCCAACTTAAAGAAAGAGATGTCCTTAAACATACAAGAGGCTTACAGAATACCAAATAGACTAGACCAGAAAAGAAACTCAAGTTACATCATAGCCCAAACACTAAATCTACAGAACAAAGAAAAATATTAAAAGCAACAAGGGGAAAAGGTCAAGTAACATGCAAAGGTAAACCTATCAGAATCACACCAGACTTCTTAAAAGAAACCATGAAAGCCAGAAGGTCCTGGACAGACATCATGAAGACTCTAAGAGAACACAGATGCCAACCAAACTACTATACCCAGCAAAACTTTCAGTCAACATAGATGGATAAAACAAAATATTTCATGACAAAACTAAACTTAAACAATATCTACATAGCAACCCAGACATATAGAATACACTAGAAAGAAAACTCCAATCTGACGAAAACAACTACACCCAAGAAAACACAGGATATAGATTACTTCACAACAAAGACTTAAAAGAAAACAAGCATTGAAACACAGTAACACCACCAACTTCACAATATAAGGAACTAACGTTCATTGGTCACTATTATCTATCAACATCAACAGACTCAACTTTCCAATAAAAAGACACAGACTAACAGAATGGTTGCAGAAAAAGGATCCAACATTCTGCTGCATCTAAGAAACACACCTCTTCAACAAAGATAAACACTATCTTAGAGTAAAGGGCTGGAAAATTGTTTTCAAATAAATGGACTCAGAAAACAAGCTGGGGTAGCTATCCTAATTGCTTAATAAAATAGAATTTTCAACCAAAATTAATCAAAAAAAGATGAGAATTCGCACTTCATTCTCATTAAAAGAAAAATCCACCAGGAGGACATCACAATCCTGAACATCTATGCCCCAAATAGAAGAGCACCTGCATTTGTAAATGAAACATTATTAAAGCTTAAATCACACACAGATCCCAACACCTTAATAGTGGGAGACTTCAACAGTCCACTCTCTCCAAGGGACAGATCATCTAAACAGAAGCTAAATAGGGAAATAGTGACACTTACAGAGGTCCTAAATCAAATGGCCCTAATAGAGGTCTACAGAACTTTTCACACAAACTCAAAAGAGTATACCTTCTTCTCAGCACTTCATGGAACCATCTCAAAAACTGACCATATACTTGGGTGAAAAGTAAGCCTCAAAAGATACAAGAGCATTGAAATAATCCCTTGTATCCTATCAGACCACCATGGCCTAAAACTAGACCTCAACAACAAAAGAAATAAAAAGAAGCCTATATATACATGGAAACTAAAAACTCTCTACTCAATGATAGCTTGGTCAGGGAAGAAATGAAAAAAGAAATTAGAGACTTCCTAAAATTCAGTGAAAATGAAGGCACAACTTACCCAAACATATGGGAAACAATGAAATCAGTGCTTAGAAAAAAGTTTATAGCACTAAGTGCCTCCAGAAAGAAGTTGGAGACATCTCATATAAGCAACTTAATGACATGCCTAAAAGCCCTAGGGGGAAAAAAAAGTAGACAAACCCAAGAGGAGTAGACAACTGGAAACAATCAAACTCAGAGCTGAAATCAATGAATTAGGAACAAAGAAAACAATTCAAAGAATCGACGAGATTAAGAGCTGGTTCTTTGATAAAAATCAACAATATAGACAAACCCTTAGCCAAACTAACTAAAAAGCAGAGAGAAATTATACAAATCAGCAAAATCAGAAATTAAAAGGGGAATATAACAACAGATAGTGAAGAAACCCAAACAATCATATAGGTCTTATGGGCATATAAGCATATAGATCTTACTACAAAAGCCTATATGCCACAAAATTTGAATATCTAAATAAAATGGACAATATTCCTGATAGATTCCATTTACCAAAATTAAATCAAGATCAGGTAAATAGATTTAATAGTCCTATATCCCCCAATGAAATAGAAGCAGTCTTCAAAAGTCTTCCTTCCAAAAAAAGCCCAGGGCCAGATGGTTTCAACACAGAATACTATCAGACCTTCAAAGAAGAACTAATACCATTGTCTTCAAACTATTCCACAAAATAAAAACAGAAGGAACATTACCAAACTCATTCTATGAAACCACAGTCACCTTGGTATCTAAATCACACAAAGACCCAACAAAAAAAAGAGAAATTCAGACCTATCTCTCTTATAAACATTGATTTAATGATACTCAATAAAACACTTGCAAACCAAATCCAAGAACACATGAAAGATGTCATCCACCATGTCCAAGTAGGCTTCATCCCAACCATGCAGGGGTGGCTCAATATAGGAAATCCATCAGTGTAATCCACCATATAAACAAACAGAAGGATAAAAACCACAGAAGCATCTCCTTGAATGCTGAAAAATCATTTGGAAAAATCCAACACTCATTCATGTTTAAAGTCTTGGAGAGATCAGGGGTACAGGGCACATACCTAAACATAGTAAAGGCAATATACAGCAAGCCTATAGCCAACATCAAACTAAATGGAGAGAAAATTAAATCAATTCCACTGAAATAAGGGACAAGGCAAGGCTGCCCACTCTCTCCATATCTCTTCAACATAATACTTAAAGTCCTAGCTAGAGCAATAAGACAAGTAAAGAAGCACAAGGGAATAGAAATCAGAAAGAAAGAAGCCAAAGTATCACTATTTGCAGATGATATGATAACATATATGAGTGATCCCAAAAATTCAACCAGAGAACTTCTTCAGCTGATAAATGCTTTCAACAAAGTGGCCAGATACAAAATTAACTAAAAAAAATCAGTAGCCCTCCTGAGAAAGAAATTAGGGAAACTACACCCTTCACAATAACATAAACTACCTTGGTGTGACTCTAACCAAGCAAGTGAATGACCTGTTTGAAAAAAAAAAAAAAAAAAAACTTCAAGTCTTTAAAGAAGACTTCAGAAAATGGAAAGATCTCCCATGTTCATGGATAGTTAAGATTAACAAAGTGAAAATGGCCTTTAGACCAAAAGCAATATACAGACTCAATGCAATTCCCATTAAAATACCAGTTCTGATGAGACCTGATAGGCTAGGGTTAGAGGGAAGGGGAGAAGGACCTCCCCTATCAGTGGACTAGGAGAGGATGAGGGAGGGAGGGTGGGATTAAGAGGAAATGAAGGAGGAGGCTACAGGTGGGATACAAAGTGAATAAACTATAATTAATAAAAACATATATATTTTTAAAAAATACAAGAAGACTAATTCCTTCTCAAGAGACTTAACTGTTTATTCTAGGGGAGAAAGAGTGTGCATTTGCCTGGACATTGGACAGTTATGACATGTTAGGAAAAACTCCAGCCTCGCTATTGTCTTCACTTAGAAATTGGGCATAGCATTGGATTAGATGGCAAGTTGACAAACGGTGGGCTTGTAGTGGCTATATTGATTGTAAATGTCAATAGATATGGAATCGACTAAAAGAGATGCCTGGAGTGGGGTTCAGGAGATAGATGGGTAGAATCCTGAAAGGATAAACTGAGAAGTGATGGTTGTTTGAATAAGAATGCCCCATAGATTCACTTATTTAAATGCTTAGGGAGTATCACTATTTGAAAGGATAGGGAGCATGGCCTTGTGGGGAAAGTGTGTTACTGAGGGTGACACAAAAGCTGAAGCTAGACCAGTGGCACTCTTCTGCTGCTGTCTATGCATCCTGATGGAGAGCTCTCAGCTCCTTCTTCACCACCATGCCTGCCTGCATGCATCCTTCTCACTACGACAATAATGAACTAAACTTCTGATCATCTGGAGGTATCTCCATCTCTGATCTCAAGCTGCACCAGAGAGCAACAGTAATAAAAGCTTCATGGTACTGGCATAGGATCAGAATTGTGGATCAATGGAGTAGAATAGAAGACCCAGAAATAAACCCTCATTCCTATGAACACTTGATTTTTTATTTAAAAAAAAGCCAAAACAATACAACAGAAAAAAAAAAAGCATCTTCAACAAATGGTGCTGGTCTACTGGATGTCTACATGTAGAAAAATGCAAATAGATCCATATTTATCACCCTGTACAAAACTAAGTTCTAAGTGGATCAAAGACCTCAACATAAACCCAGACATACTAAATCTGTTAGAAGAAAAAGTGGGGAAGAGCCTTAAACTCATTGGCACAGGGGACAACTTCCTGAACAGAACACCAACAGCACAGGCTCTAAGAGCAACAATCAATAAATGAGACCTCGTGAAACAGAAAAGCTTCTGTAAAGCAAAGCCCACTGTCATCAGAACAAAACAACAGCCTACAGATTGGGAAAGGATCTTCACCAATCCTATATCTGACAGAGGGCTAATATCCAGTATATATAAAGAACTCAAGAAGTTAAAAAGCAACAAATTAAGTAATCCAATTTAAAAAGGGGTACAGAGTTAAACAGAGAATTCTCTGTAGAGGAATATATAATGGCAGAGAAACACTTAAAGAAATGCTCAATATCTTTAGTCATCACAGAGATGCAAATCAAAACGACCCTAAAATTTCACCTTACACCCATCAGAATGGCTAAGATCAAAAACTCAAGTGACAATACATGCTGGAGATGATGTGAAGAAAGGGGAACCCTCCTCCATTGCTGGTAGTAATGTAAACTTGTACAACCACTTTGGAAATCAACCTGGTGCTTTCTCAGACAATTAAGAATAGTGCTTCCTCAAGGCCCAGTTATACCACTCCTAGGCATATATCCAAAAGATGCTCAAGTACACAATAAGGACATTTGCTCAACCATATTAATAGCAGATTTATTCATAATAGCCAGAACCTGGAAACAACCCAGATGTCCCTTAACTGATGAATGGATTCAGAAATTGTGGTACATTTACATAATGGAATACTACTCAGCAATTAAAAACAAGGATATCATGAAATTTACAGGCAAACGGTGGGATCTAGAAAAGATCATCCTGAGTGAGGAATCCCAGAAGCAGAAAGACACACATGGTATGTATATAATATCCATATAATATCCTATCTTATATGGATATTAAACATATAAGATAGATGTACTAAAATCTGTACATCTAAAAAAGCCTACAAAAGAAGGAGGACCCTAGGTAAGAAGATCAATCCTCATTCAGAAAGGCAAAGGGGACAGACATCTGAAGAGGGAGAAAACAGGAACAAGACAGGAGCCTATCACAGAGGGCCTCTGAAAGATTCTGCTACCCAGCAGTGTATCGAAGCAGATGTTGAGACTCATAGCCAAACTTTGGGCAGAATGCAGGGAATCTTATGAAAGAAGGAGAAGATAGAAAGACCTGGAAGGGACAGAAGCTCCACAAGAAGAGCAACAGAAACAAAAATCTGGGCCCAGGGGTCTTTTCTGAGACTGATACTCCAACCAAGGACCATGCGTGGAGATAACCTAGAACCCCTGCACAGATGTAGTCCATGGCAGCTCAGTGTCAAGTGGATTTCCTAGTAAGGAGAACAGGGGCTGTCTCTGACATGAACTCAGTGGCTGGCTCTTTGATCACCTCCCCTTGAGTGGGGAGAAGCCTTAGCAGGCTACAGAGGAAGACAATGTAGCTAGTCCTGATGATGACTTCCCCTATCAGTAGACTTGGGGAGGGGCATGGGAGGAGAAGATGGAGGGAGGGTAGGAATAGGAGGGGACGAAGGAGGGGGAGTACAGCAATTTTCCACAGCCTCAACTTCCTCCCTCATTCTTTGCTTCTTCCAGCTTAGATCTTGGCCTTTGGCCATGACCTTGAGTCTGGAGTATGCGCCAGTCAACAGCTGGTATATTCCTTTCCATTATCCAATAATTAACGTAACTCAACCCTTAATTCAGTTTTTCTTATGATGTTATTTCCTTCACTGTAATTTCTTAATTTCAGACTTTCCTTCCAAATGTTATGCTTTCACCCGCAATAGATTTGAATTAATGGAAGTTGCGGCCTTCTTTCAGTGTTCCTATGCCCAACACTGAGAATGATAATAGTTTGTGATTGTTTCTTCAAGAGCCCTGTTTATATGCACAAAGTATTGTGTCTTAAGAGTTATTTATTTATTAACTTAATTGAAAATCTTGCAAAGCAGGAACCGTTATCACACTAATGTTTAAAGAAAATAAATTAAAATGTACATTATACTTGTCTGGGATGTTTTGAAGATTATATTTTACTTGGTCTATGTTTATTAAGTTGATGCTTGTTTTATGCACGTGGGTGTCTGTCCATCTCATTCATGTAGTGTCAGTAGAGGCCAAACATTCCCACTGGAAATCAGTCCCATTGGATGCCCCTGGAACTGGAGTTACAGATGGATAGCCACCATATGGCTGCTGCGGATTGAACCTGGGTCCTCTGAAAATCAAGAAATGCTCATAACCTCTGACCCATCTCTCCAGCTTTCTATCTTGGTCCTTTTACTCAGGCAAAAATTGTGAGCTTACCCCTTAATTTGTGCCATATACCATTATTCTATTATCCTCGTTTTGTTATACTTTGTTTTAACTTCTGTTATACCCTTTTTTAATGTTTTTTATTTATTTTATAGCTTGGCCATACCCCCCTCCCTCTTCTCCTCCTGGTCCCACCCTCCTTCCCTGGTTTCCGTTTACTCCCTCTCCTACATCTCAGAGAAAAGAAGTCCCCCCCAACACACACACAGCCCAGCATATCAAGTTTCATCAGGACTGAGCACATCCTCTTCCCCTGTGGCCTGACAAGGTAACCCTGCCAGAGTAAAGTGATCAAAAAGCAGGCAACAGAGTCAGTCCCCTTTCAACTTACTAGAGGACCTGTGGGAGTCACCCATTGGCTACATCTGTGTAGGGGCCTATGTACAATCCATGCATGGTCTTTGGTTGGTGCTTCAGTCTCCACAGGCCCCTGTGGGCCCTGGTTGGTTGGCTCTGTGGAGCTTCTATCCCATCTGGGTTCTTCTATCCTTTCACCCACTCTACCACAAGGCTCCCTGCTCTCCACCCAATGATTGGTTGTGGCTCTCTGCATCTATTTCCATTAGCTGCTGGATGGAGTGTTTCAAAGAACAGCTATTCTAAGCTCCCATCTGTAAGCATAGCATAGTATTGTTATCCATGCAGGCGATGGCTGTCTTTCATGGGTTGAGTCTCAGGTTGGGCCAGTCAGATAGCCAATCAGTTAGAATGATAAAATTAAGTTTCTATAACCAAATAAATGCGTATCAACATAGTCTTCATTGTCTTTTTAAGATTTATTTTTATTTTTATTGATCTATCTATATATATGTGTGTGTGTGTGTGTGTGTGTGTGTGTGTGTGTGTGTCTGTGTATATACATATAATTGCAAGTGTCCATGGGGGACAGAAGATGATATTTGGTCCACTGTAAGTACAGATGCAGATGGTGTGAGCCACTTGACATGGTTATTGTAAACCAAACTTCGGTTCTCTAGAAAAGCAGTGGGTGCTCCTAACCTTTGAGCCATCTCTCTAAAGCCTGAAACTTTGGTTGTTTTTGAATGATCTCTCTGGGAAAGACTTTTCGTCAGCACTAAGAAAGAAAGCATTGTTATTTCCTTTAGGAACTCAGAACACAGTAGAAGATGCTGCTTGGACACAATCATGACAGCTCTAAGAAAGAGAAAGAAAGAGGATGTTTTATCTACAGGTGGTAGGGCTCACCTGTATCCTCAGCACTGGACAGGCAAAGGCAGGAAGCTCAAGAGCTCAAGGACACCCTTGGCTACAAATCAAGTTCAGGTCTGCCTGGGTTTTATAAGAACCTGTCTAAGAAAGATGTGTTATTAAAGCTGAAAGCAGGGGGAAATAACTGGAAGGAGGAGTGACTGGGGTGGGGAGAAATGTGCTCACAGAGAGCTGTCATGTGATCCAGGTCAGAGGAAATCAGAAAGGAATACAAAGCTAATTGTACAGGCACATCTTAGTGTTTCAGAAAAGATGGAGAGACGTGGACCAAAAATGGCAATCCTTTCCACACTGAGAAAGATCTGTGAACAGCAGACTGAATTGGACTTGTCACTCACTGACAATGAGAAGACATTTCAAGAATTAACATTGTCAGACATTGCTTTACCAGCATTTCACACTAGCATATGAACTTGGTAATATTGTAATGTTGTGCTTAAAGAGAAATAGTGCCTCCTCATCAAGAAATTTGTTTTAATGTGATCAAATTGCAAGTTTCTCTGTGAAAAAAAAAGACAGTTTGATGTAAAAGAGGAACTGTTAGCAGAAGAAAGAATTGAAAGATGATCAACTTTAAACAAGGAAGCCCAGTATTTAGGATATTGTTGCAAAAAAAACAAAGAAATGTGTGATGTGAACAGGTTTGTTTGTGGATGTTCAGCCAAATCACTTGACTTATGTTATGTATGTAAATGGGTTTGTTTGTGAATGTCCTGCCTAGTCTCCAGCCTTCAAATACGGCAGGCATAGTTAATTTGGATATGACATTCACTATACAGTCTTCACTGTCCAACTAGGTAGTATTAATTACATAGAACATTAGTATTAATTATTTTTCATGTCTGAGCTTATAAAGTTTATTGAGTTGTATTTTTGCTTATTTCCTAACTTTTCTTAGCCTTTACATAAATGTTTTTAAGGAAAAGTGAAAAATATCAGGGTAGAGACTCCAAGCCTTATTTCACTATATACAAACCATTTTTTTCCTTTCATCCTCTTAAATGAGTTCCAAAAGTTTCTCTATTCCAGTTTCCATGCTTCATACATTCTACATTGTGCAAGTCCACAAAGGCTACCTGAAGAGCCAACAGAGTTGGTCAGGGGAAGGGGAGAAAAAACTAATAACCAGGTATGCAGGCTGCTCTGATCAGATTCCAGGTTGCCTTAACTTCTCCATTAACAGTAATTCTATAAGAAAGATACTTAGAACATTGGTGAGGGTGAGTGGAGTCTTAATTCTTAGCGTCTGCTTTATGAGATGGCACTATTCCACAAGTTTCTGCAGTCAAGAAAGCAAAGAAAGTTCTGGTGGAGCACTGTCCCTACCTTGGCTGTATAGAACCCACCAGCTGCCAAAGGCTTGCCTGTAGTCAGCTCTCTCTCTCTCTCTCTCTCTCTCTCTCTCTCTCTCTCTCTCTCTGTCTGTCTCTCTCTCTAGATAGATAGATAGATAGATATAGATATAGAATATAGAGAATATATATATATGTATATTCCTTCCTTCCTCCTTCTCTCCTTCCATCCCTCCCTGCTTCCCTTTCTTTCTCTGGCTCTGCTCTTGCTCTCAACTGAAATCTCTATCCTATCTCTCTTTCACCCTCCTTCCCTCTCTTCTTTCTCCCTCTCAGAAGCTTGAGACATAGAATGGGATATAATGTTATGTTCCCTCTTTTCTTATTCATTAAAAATATTTGGTGGGTGAATTTTTGCTCCTAACATTTTTTAAAATGCTGTAACCAAATTCCCCAAACTGCAGAGCTGCAGCCACACGAATGTGTTATGTGTTTTCTATTACAGTTCTGGATGCTAGAATTGCAAAATGTAAATAGAGCTCATTCTTTCTGAAAGCCTAAGGAAGACTATTGATAGCTTTCCCCTGCATGTCATAGTCCTGGGAATTCTTTTAAACCCAAGATACACAGAAATATAGAAAAAAAATGACATTTGGACATGGAAGTACCATCAGAGAAGCTTGCAATGTAGCCTTTTGTCTGAACAAAGAAAAAAGCTTGTGTATTGATAACTTGGTCACTGATTACAAGAATATTATCTGTTGCTTTCAAACACATGTTAAGGCCACCACAAATCCCCAATGTCTAAGTGATTGTAAAACTCCAGAGCACAGATCAGGATGGAGAAAAAAATCCTAGAGAGAAAATAGGAGCCAAGGTATTTATGCTGATGATTTTATTGATGCTTTGAACTTGAGGAAAGGAAGAAACAAGTGGTCTATTCCTCTGACAATTCTTGATCATTCCCTGAAACAAAGAGAAGGACGTTAGAAGTCAAATAGTCCTTACCATATAATGCGCCTGATACCTTCACTACCCAGCAGACTCATTAAAATGCATTATATTGCTGGACATGGTGGGCCATGCCTGTGCTGGCACTCAGGAGGCCGAGGCAGCAAGATCAATGAATGTGAAGCCAGCTTAGGCTACACAGTGGATTCCAGGCCAGTCTAGGCTACAAAGTAAAGCCCTATCTCAAAACAAAGAAACAAATACTTTAAGCAAGAGGGAAAAAGAAAGTAAAAGAGAAAGAAGAGGACAGGGGAGAGAGAGACAACTTAGGGATATGTTAAAATAATCTTATAATGAAGGAAATTCTGACAGGGCAAAAGGAACACTTACTGCCATGAGAAGGAAGACTGTTAAGGAGAAAGAGATGTAAAACTCAGAAAAATGAGGAAAAAAATGGAGACTTTAAAGAGAAATTTACTAAATGGGAGAATTTAATGAGTTCCTAAGGAATCATGAGAAGCCATCTTTAGCTGACTCTACTTTTCGTTGGTCACTGGGACTGCTGTTATACTGACCCTACTAATTTCTCTTGCCACCTTTTCCTTTTCCATTCCGGCCTTTTTCTTTTTTTAAACCTTTCTGGCTGTTCTCGTCTTTTTTGCCTCCGCCACCGCCGCCCTTATTGCCACCTTTTCCTTTTTTATTGGCATTCTGATGATCCTGGCCTCCCAACATGTCATCACCAGAGCCTCGATTGCCACCTTTTCCTTTCTTCTTTTTCGTGGACTTACGAGACATCATCCCATGCTGACTTAGTTGTTCTTGAAAATGGTTTTTTAATTCATCTGCCCCCGCAGGTAGATTACCAACTTTTTGAAAGAGAGAACACACATCCAAAAAATATCAATAATAGAGAAGGTATCACTATGAACTTAACAAGATGATCATAGAATCTATCATTCCCTTGATTAAGTGAGAAGTTGTTTTCCTGGGATAGTTGCTATGATATAGTGAGCAGGTCCAGAGAGATCTTGCCTCAGTGTGTATAATTACTTAGATAGGACCCTTGTACTTCAATTTTACTCTCCTTTCTGCTTTGATACACCTGTCATTAATAAAGAGCACCATCCACTCAGAACGTGGACTTGGCATGATACCTATGAAATCACTCATGTTCCATTATCTCAGTGTCTGAAAAAAAAACATAATAAAAAGTTGCTGTTAAACAGAATGTCTGTTGCTTAAAGGATGGATAGAAAATCAATTTACTGTGCATAAAATATCTCACACCCTGGTACTAACACACATATTAATCTCTTCATACATAGCTCAACTATAGGACTTTATAACCTTCAAAAACTAATGAATGTATCTATAGACGATAATGCAAGAATAGATTTAGCTGTGAGTTATACTGTCTCTTGTTGGAGGTCTTTCCTTTCATCCTGTGCATGTGTGTGTGTGCATGTGTGTGTGTGTGTGTGTGTGTGTGTGTGTGTGCCTATGAGTGTGTGTATGTGTGTATATGGAGAGGGTAGGATATATATGTGTGTATATATATATATACAATTTACCTTACAGTGAGCTTAGTTATGCCCAAGATTCACCATCTGTTAGACTCTGAGTCCTCAGGAATACTAGCTGAGCCCCATTTAGTTGTTGCAAATATAAATAATCAGAATGTTTCTTTGAAAAAACCCTGAATAGCTGTGCCATCACAAGGACAGCCAAGGCAAGGGGGAAAAACTGTTATATTGTATTTTTCCTGTTGTTTTTGTTATTATTGTTCTTTTGTCTTTTGTATTTTTTGAAACTTTTACAATGTGGCACTAATAACTAAATAGTTTAATAGTGGGGAAAGAAAAATTTAATGCTTAGGAATGAGTTCTTTGAATCTAAAGTTAGAGAAATTTTATACTAGACCACTAATCCAGAAGTTGCTAGACATCATTCAGAGTAATTCCCAATAACTTCATTGAAGCTGAAATATCTCACGTAGTTGGTTTGACTTTTCAGGTGCTTCTGTGAAGAAAGAACAACACACATGCACAAAAAAAAGCTTAGAATGGCATTACAAACCGAGTAGAAAGATCCTTAACAAGACAGGAAACATCCTTAAGACAAATAGCTAAGTGGCTTTCAGGAGCTTTGTTTGCTTCTTTGCTGTCGTGGATTGAACCCAAAGTCTCAAGCATTTTCTTAACTAGGGATTGTTGGGGATGGGTCAGCAATTGTGGGTAGTGCGGCCCTGGACTTCTGGTCATGCGGTGTGTAAGAAAGGAGTCTGAGCAAGCCTTAAGAAGCAAGCCAGTAAGCCATTTTCCTCCCTGGCCTCTGCATTGCCTCCTGCCCTTAGGTTCTTCTTTTCTTGAGTTCCTGCCTGACTTCCCTCTGTAATGGAAGCATAAATGAAATGAACCCTTACCTCTCCTCATGGCTTTTGTTCAATGTATTTTTTTAACAGCAGTAGAAACCCTAACTATTACTATTACCCTAACTATATGTCAATCTCATCAAAACCTTTGTAAATGCAAGAGGTTTGTGCTACACCATTGCTAACCATGGTCTTCAGGGTGATTTTGAGAAAAGCGTTTACAAATGAATGGTGTGCAGGTGTTCTAGCAAACACTGTCTCATTAACTTTATCCAGACACTGTCCATGGACCCAAGAGACATGATGTGGGAAGCTAGTTCATGTTTAACACCATGGCTGAATAGAATACTGGGGAGTTTTCACTCCTCTGCTTTTTAATACATCCTAAACCCAAATTTTAGAACTTCTAGATGACAAATAAAAGTAAACATAAATCAAAGCATGATACATTCTGAAGGAAAATGAAGCATAGCCTTAAATGGAGACTGACCTTGTACTTCAGTATCTTCATCTAGGGTTTTAAAAGAAACAGATAATAAATTTATGATGTGAGTCAATAGATTCCAATTGTGCACTTGTATAACACAAGAAAATATACATATAAAACACCTCAGAGAATGCTAGGAAAATTAAGATATATATTATACACAACACAAATGTAAATATGCTTTTGATACTATGAACCACCATTTCCCAAAGGAGAATCCTAGTGCCCATCATGGACTGAACAAGGAGTAAACAGGAAGTCAAGCACTCAGTCCAGTTCCTTCCTTTACAGTACACTGTCAAGCTTGATGGTGTGATTCCCTGAACAGATACAACTTGAGAATCAAGCCATCTATGGCTATGCCACCCACTATCTATTTTAGCAAGACTTTACAACCCACATAGCTTCTTCCCAGAAAACAAGCTTTTCAAACAATGATTGATCATTTCAGGTAGCAATCCAAAACTCTTTAATCTAATACAACTCTTTTCAACTCTGTAATGCCATAGTTGTTTATTCTCACGACACCTTTCACAGTCATCCATAACCTCCAGTGTATCTTAAATTATATATTTTACCCATTCTCGATGAAGAATTCATTCCAGTCACCAGAGCCCAGAGGATTTATTCATTTTAAATACTTCAATTTTCCCTCCTGCTTGTATCCAAGGCACTAAGGGAAAGTAGTACTTTATTTCTTCATATTAACAAGAAACTCAGTTTTGTTTAGCAACAGATTGTTTTGAGTATTTTGAGGTACCCAAATTTTACTTTCTTTTTTTCTTTTTTTTTTACTAACTTTCTAAGATATATTTTCATACAGAAGTTTCTCAGACTTGGGTAAATAAACATTCTGTTTGGATCTCTGTACTTTACTGAACGGTGATACTGTGCATGAAAAGCAAATGAAGAAATCTTAGGAAATCTTATGATTTCTTTTGGGTCAAGAATCAGTAGAAGAATCAATTAATGAAACTTTCAACACACATGATGATTTGAAAGAAGTTCTCGGCATTTCTAAATGTTCAAGTGTTTGTTGGCAGGAAAAAATATTCAGGTGAATTATAACATCTACATACTATTCCCACAAAGAGTGAGTGTGGAAAATCTCTGTATGTTCAAGTAGTAAATGTTACACTATGAAGATGCTGGTTTAAAACATACATCCAGATTTACAGATACATATTTTTGCTATCAGTGAAACATGATAAAGAAACTTTGAAGAAACATTGTCTCCCCTTTCATTGGCCTACTCTGGATATTACATTATTTGTTAAAAGAAGCTGCCTGACTCTACTCTTTCCTTCAAATTTCAGTCTCGTTTTCCATCTTACCTGTATCATCCCTCTGAGCTGAGGTGAAGGCCAGCAGGGCCACAGAGAGCAGGACCAGAAGCATCCTGAAGGAAGCCATGGTGTCTCTCTCCCTTGATGCTTTAGGAACTTCAGACAGAGCCTTTATAAGACCCAGGGATCCAATGTCACCTTGAAAACCACGGGTTGGGCACTTCCCACTCATATCTAATTTTTACCTGAACCTCAGCCAGACTAGCTGAATTAGATTAAGAACATGTTGTATTCTTCATAGAGAACCAAGAGTTTCTTCAGGTTCTTTGAAACAATGGCTGATTCTCCTCATTTATTAAGTCTAAGTATTACTAATTGTCTTCCATGTTTAATATTTCCCTAGAACTGTGCTCCTCTGTTTTATTACAGAATCTATCAATGTTCTGATTTTCCACTGTGTCAGTGACTTCAAGATACTTTCCTATAGAATGAGCCAACACAATCAGAAGAAAAACAGACTAAGAAAAAAAATCATAGGAAGAAATCCTGGGTCAAGAAAACCAAGAGTAAATTATCTTACATGGCATAGAAAAAAATCAAGTATAACTGCCAATAACAGAAAATCCAACCTGTCCAGATTCCAAAGACAATAGTTACTCCGAGATGAGATTATGAATTGAATGTACTATCATATCCTAACAAAAATAATCAGAATAGTGGCTAGGTTGGAAAAACAACATCCTGTAAAGGACACGAAGTCAACTAACAGCATTCTTCTTGGAAAGAGATTACATAGATTAGGTACACTTGTCACTCTTAGTGGCCTAGAACAAATAAGTATATTGGTCACTCTTAGTGATCTCAAACAAAGAGCCATCTTGTTTGAGTCCTTCTAGAAGGCACAGCTACCACCTAAAGAAAGGAGGACTTTTCATTGGTAATATAAAAATATTTCAATAGCATTGTTGAAGTTATCCTACGCTATTTTAACTCATTTTTAAATTGTCCTTAAACTTTTAAATATCTTAGGATACTATAAATTCATTTATTACAATTATTGATACTTCAAATGATGTTTTTGAGTTCTCGACTAAAATGTACTACAAGTCAGTCTCATCCATAGGCTTGCCTTATAGGTATCTTTATTATTTACCTGGCTATCATGTCCTTCTCTCCTCTCAAGGAAATGTGCTTACTCCTTGGCTATTTCACCTAAGAAAGATATCAAGGCCTCTCCACATATCGTTAAATATACTATTTCAATCTTGCTCTTTCCAGGGCACTTCACATTATTTTCTCTCAATTCGCTTCCAAGCTTAATCTTTACATCTATATTTCTTTCTCTTTTTTATTCTCCATATAAAACACTCAATAGGTTATAGCTAGAACAACAAATAAACCGATTAACATGTAGGCAGACAAGAGATAGATGTTAGACAGACATGTGAAATGATGATGATGATAGATATATAGAGAGATAGATGTAGATAATAGGCAAGTAAGTAGATACTAAATATAGTATAATACATAATACATTTAATGTGCACCAAGATTTGTTCTGTTTTTATCACGTGCAGGTTCTAACTCACTTGATTTTATATACTTCAACTTTTAAAATAGTTAATGTATTTATTACGTTTATGCAAAATTTAATCTTATATATAAAAGAACTTTGTTTCCATTTTCATTTACTCTTTAAAGTCTGGTTCTCAGGATTCATAACTTGCCTCAGGGAGTAAAGGCAGCTAAGACCTGGTGGTCATGAGCAGCCTGGTGTAGGTGCTGGGACCTAAACTCATGTCCTCTGAAAAAGCAAAAGGCACATTTAAACTCTGAGCCATCTCTTCCTGATAGCAAAACTAATCCTTATTCTGCCTGGCCCACTGGGAATTCTTGTTGATGAACAAAAATAGTTGGGTAAAATGACGGTGTTAGAAATGTAGCGAAATTCATGCATTCCAGTGATCCATCAGTGTTCCAACTTTGACCCTGTTGATGCCAATCATTGCCATCAGTTCAGCTCTGGAATCTATAGCATCATTCCTGAAGCTGTCTGTCTGTCAAGAGTAATGTGAAAATTCATAACAGCTATTTCAATGACCAGGTGTTATAAAAGTAAGATTCAGAGACATGGCCTCTTATTTCATAGTGCCAGTCACTAGACTAGCCTTTCTGAGTTAGATATGCAAAACTCAGGTTCAATGAGTCATGTAAAAGCCTCATAGTCCCTCACTGGCCAGTGATTAGCCATGATTTCAGAATTCTGGAATTATGATTTCAAAATTTTTTCTGTAGAGAGTTCAAGGAAGCCACCTGTGAGGGAAAAAAGACAAGATCAGATGGTTTCTCTCTGAGATATGCCTTAGGGACACACAACAGGCAGGACTAGCCTTCTTCCTCTGTGACATAATGGCAAAAAAAGGGCAAGAAAGAACAGAAAGGGACAGAGCAGACCAGCAACAGTAACTTGGGCCTAAAATCTCAATGCTGGAGTAGCAGAGATAGGTGGATTAGAAGTGCAAGGAATGAGGGTTCGGGGCACGGCTGGGATACAGAATAAATAAAATGTAACTGATAAAAATAAAAATTAAAAAAAAAAAGAAGTGCAAGGTCTTCCTGAGCTACCTGATAAGGCCTGACTCCGAAAACAATACAGAGTGAAAGAGACAGGGAAGAAAATAGAATAGAAGAGAGAGGAGACAAAAGAAGAGAGAAAGGGAAAGGAGGAGAAAGGAGGAGAAGGGAGGGAAGGGGAGGAAAGAATGAAGGGGAGGAGAGGGGAGGGGAGGGGAGGGGAGGGGAGGAGAGGAGAGGAGAGGGGAGGGGAGGGGAGGGGAGGAGAGGAGAGGAGAGGAGAGGAGAGGAGGAGGGATCAAATGGTTAGCTCCCTAAGTCTGTGACAGGAAGTGAGAGAAAGTAATGCTGAAGATAGCATTCTGTAGAGGCTTCTATGGAAGGCACATTTAAATCTGGATTTGTGATTAATTATGGACTTCAAGTAAGAAGCAGCTGCTTTGTGATTTGTAGAAACAAGGTGACATTGACCTCTCTTTATTAAATTCTTGGGAGGTGGGCCATCCTCCCTTGAGAAATTTTTGGCTAGCATCAGGAACACGAGAATTTATTGCTCATTTTCACATCCTTTGGGAATAAACTCCAAGCCACCCCTTCAACACAACAGCTGCTGTTTAGGTAATCTGAACTTTCAATAGAACAAAACATAATTCAGTCATCAAGAATAATTCAGTACTTCATGAATACAGACGGATATCCAATCTAATTATTAACTAAAAATGAACACCACCATTATTTCACTTCTATATGAAAAAAAAAATCTTTCCAACTCTCTACCTACCCACTTATCTGTCTGTCTGTCCAACTAGCTTCTTTCATTATCTTTTTTTATGAGTCTATTTATTTCCTGGATGTATGTATATGTGAGTTTGTGTGTGTGCCTACGTATATCACACACTGATGTCAGAAAATATGTAAAATTATAGATGAATTATTGTTTATTGGTTTCTTTTTTGTAAGTGAGATTGTGGAGGTCAGTTAGACTTTTTTCATTTTATCTTTCTATATTGTTTAAAATTTTTATAATAAAAGTTAAATAAAAAAATTAAAAAAAAATTTATAATGAAGATTTCTTACATTTTAAAAAAATGTCAAGAGAAATGAAGCCCCACATCAGAAAACTCAGAGGATCATGCAACAATTTTCTCCAGCCTCAACTTCCTCCCTCATCCTTTGCTTCTTCCAGCTTAGGCCTTGACCTTGAGTCTGGAGAATGATTGGTATACTTTCCATTATCCAATAATTAATGTATCTCAACCCTTCATTCAATTTTTCCTGTGAGGTTATGTTCTTCACTATAATTCCTTAATTATACACCTTCCTTCCAAATACTTTGCTTTCACCCACAATTGTTTTGCTTTAATGGAAGTTGTAACCTTCTTTCAGTGTCCCTATGCCCAACACTGAGAATGATAATAGTTTGTGATTAATTCTTCAGGAGCCCTGTTTGTATGAACAAAATATTGTGTCTTTGGGGCTATTTAATTATTCACCTAACTGAAAATCTTGCAAAGCAGTTGCCATTATCACACTAATGTTTAAAGAAGATAAATTGAGGTGTAGCTTATACTTGGCTTTCTATATGTTTTCTGAAGATTTGAACTCATGTACACACTTGCACAGAAAAAGCTTTTAAACCACCAATCTGTCATCACAGCACTATGTTTTCTCTTTTGATATTAGTATTTAGCACAACCAAAGAATACTTTAAACAATACTGGCTTCTTTGCAACATCGAAATTAAGTGAAAAAATCTGAGCCAGAAACAGCTCACATTGTAATCCCTGCACTTAATGCCGTATCTTACAAAGAATGAAGCCATAGATCTGAGAAAGCATACAGAGATAGATGTACACCACTGCTATTCTTTTGCGAAAAAAAAAAAAAAAAAAAAAAAAAAAAAAAAAAAAAAAGTGCTTGTTTCTAATGCTGAATTGGTTTAAGAATGCTGTTCATTTCGTTTGCTGTAGTAGGTCCTGGACTGCATGTAATGTAATCACAAATGCTCGGTAATATTGGGGCTGGGGGAATGGCTCAGTTAGCATGAGGACCTGAGCCAGGATCTCTGCACCAATGTAAAAAGTCAAACACAGTGAGTATAGCTGTGCACAATCTGCCAACTGGGGAGGTGGAGGCAGGAGGACTCCCCGGGGCTTTCAGTCTAGTCAATAAGGGAGCTCTAGTTTCAGTGACCGTTCCTGTCGCTGAAAAAGATGGAGAAGCTGTTGACATCAATCTAAGTCTTTTGCACATGTGCACTCAAACACTCAAAATTACATACAGAGAAATAAAAGGTATTGAGTATTTTTTTAGCTTAGTAATATTTTATTACATCTACTTTCTGTGTGTGGATACATGCACATGTGTCTCCAGGTCTGATCTCGGTTCCACTGCAGGCATCTTATGAATCTGTTGGACCTCAAATATGTTTGTCACACGCAGAACCAGAATGAACAGATTAAGTCATTGCCTCCAAGTGACCCCATCTGTCCCTGACAGCAGACAGTGCTACACGCATCAGTATTTATCAACCGATATCCGTAAGTGAATATTCACTTTAGAAGGTTTTGTCAACCTCTGTGTTTGCCACTTACAGCGAAAGCTTATTAGAATATCGATGCACTGTGCTGAGTCAGGGACATGGGAGTACACAGTTTAAGATTGCAACTATGCATTCGCTTAGGTTGTAACAGTTGACGACGCCGGAATTCCAAGGCAAGTGAACTGGATTGCCACCTTGTCCTCCTAAAGGCAGGCTACACAAAGAAGCTGTGTGCACAATGGTATAGCTACCCTAAGTCTTAGGTGACCTCAAGGTGCACTATTAACTCTGGCTGTAAGGTCCAGCAAAAGCTCCAGCCTCTTAGAATGTAGAAGATATTTTCATAATATTGTGTTGCTACACATAACCACTTAAATAAGAAAACCTACATTAATGCAGGTATATGGTCTGAGAATACGTCTCAGTAACAGAATGATGAATGAGCATACATGGTCACCTGGATCTATCAACGTGCAATCAATATAAAAATCAAAACAAAAAGCAAGCAAACAACTAGCAAAGAACAGCTCTCACCTCAAACAATATAGTTTGTGTTTTATAATTTATTCTGGAGCCAAATATGGTCTGAGAACACAGGCTTAAGTTACCTCAAATTGTGTGTTGCAGTGTGGTAAGTCGTTTCATGAAGTTTTTGTAATAATATAGCAAAGAAAGTCATCATCCACGTGTTTTTCAGATTCATTGGTGGAAGCATCAGGGGGGCAGGTTATAGTAAAGTGGGTAAACCTCTGCCAGGGTCCCCATGTGCTGTCTGATGACATCGATAGCTTTTGGACAAGTGGAAGCTCATGGCCTGTTACTACATCCCAAAGGTTTCATCTGATAGTCACAAAGGATATCAGGTCACACACAGATGTGGCTGATGAATCATTTTTTATGGGGCTGGATATAGTTCGAGATCATTTTATCTGAATCGTGCACCATTCCAGCCTCTCAAGAGTCACTGACGAGAAGCTGAAACAATGTAAATGGTCTTCAATAGAGGAATATTGGAGTCATTTTTCATATTTTAGTATGAAATCTCAAGCAACCATTAAATATGAGGCGGCTTTTATGAGTTGTCATGGAATTATCTCTAAGATGTACTATTAACCAAGAAACTGAAAGCGAAAAGCATGTGTGATTAAGTGTATAAGATAGCGTTATGTATTTATAAATGTTCCCTACTCATGAATGTACAAAAGAGGTCTGTCTTGGTAAAAAACCAAATAGATGCCAGTGGTAGTTAAGTTAGGAGAAAATGTTTCCCTTTTTTTATATAAAATATTGTAAGCTATGTTTAGGGCCTGGAGGGATGACTCAGCAGTTAAAAGCACATGCTTTTAGAAAACCCGGATTAAGCTCTCGGCATCTATGTTTGGTGTCACACATTCATCTGTAACTCCAGATCCAACTGATTTGCCACACCTGCTGGCCACTGTGGTACCTGCACTTCTGTGCACAAAGACACACACACAGTCACCTGCAACTAAACATAATTAAAAATGAATCTTTAAATAACAGCAACAAAATTTAAAATGTTTATACAAAGAGTTGTTTTGTTTTTGTTAAATTAAAAATAAATAGTAATTTTTAAATTAATAATTAAATCAAATTAGCTAGGGTAATGTAAAATAGTCTTATTTAATAAACAGTTAAAGTTATAAAAAAAAAAAAAACAACCCTTTCTCTAGCATAGCTGTAAGACCACATCACGTGTAAGACTGATTGGGAACAAGATGAGCCCAGTGCATTGTGTTGCAGCAAGCTCATTTCTCTTCTGTGCTTCAGGAACACACTCTGAATAAACTCAGTAACCAGACCTGTAGCCTCGCAGAAAACCAGGGTGAATTCAGACCTTGACAACAGCATGATTCTGAGCTGTAGAAAGGGCTGGGCGCTAATTCTAGTAATCAATTTCTTTTTTTTTTTTTCCTTTCTATTGTTTTATCAAGAAATACGTGTCTTAATCATCATATACCACCAGACATGCTTTTAAAATTCTAAGAAGTTTTCTTGGAAAAAAAACTGTAAGAAAAAACACATGCAGAGATATCTGGCTGTAATTTCTGTTTTGAGTTTCTTTTTTCCCCAACATGAAACAAATTAGAATGTCTTCCAAGACAGGAAAGTACTCCTGCAAGCTTCTCTTTGAATTCAAACAACTTATCATCCATGTGATTCATATAACCTCCTACAATTAAATGTAAGTCTTAATTAAGCAATTCATGAATTAATGAGTTTCAAAGTATAGAAAATAGAACAATGCTTCCCGCTGAAGGTAACATTAATGGCTCTCAGTGTTCTTACTAATCCATTATTTGCTTTAATTCTGGCAGATTAGTAAATGTCAGTGGTTTGGATTTAGTTCCCCAGAAATCAATTGTAGAAGATTAAATCAACATAAAATGAAAGATTAAAATAACACACTGACTTTATCTTGACGTGGAGAACCTGGACAGCACCTGAACTCTTAGAACTGTGTGCAGGCACTTGAGTGATCTGAGAGATAAGTCTCTTGGAAGAGTCCCTGCATCCTCTAAGCTCCATATGTTAAAGAAATTCCAGGGACCCTTTGTGGTCTCAAAGAATCCCTTCAGGAGAATAGACATCATGTGCTTTGCAAGAACAGTTATCCCCAGATGTACGAAAACACTGCTGATTTTATCAACAGCTGTGGAGATAGTTTCCTGTTGTGTCGGCTACTCTGGGCCTGGCAGGGGCAGAACTAATGCCAGGGTCCCCCTACCTGGTGCTTACTTGTGCCTTAGATTGTACAAGTGAAGTGGGTGAGATGAATTTAACCAAATCCAGCTGTGTTCACCTCTGGCCACTCCTGGAAACCCCACAGCCTTTCACAACACCTTGCTGTCACGGTCGTCTGCCCAAGTCTCCTGAGAACAACACCTAGAAAATTTAGATTCTTGATTATTTCTCAGGATGGGGTCCTGCTGGGTTGACTTGGGTCTTGACTACCGCTTGGGACTATACCTCGAGAGATACACACCCAGTCTCTCCTCATCTATAAAAAGAGAAAAATGAAGAAAAAAAAAAAAAAGGTCTCTGCAGTGCTGGGTTTCAAACCCAGGGCTTTGCACATGCCAAGTAAGTGATTTGGTGGTCTGACACTGAGCTATATCCCCAGCCCTTGAATGGGGTCTTTTAAGATGCGTGGGGTACTAGGATAAAGACAACATTCATCTAGCTGTAGCAATAAACAACGGTTAATCTTTGCACTGAGAGATCTGCTCTCAGACCCTTCGCCTGCAGACAGTAAAAGCAAACACTGGGACTCTGCCCTGGCCACAAGCACTGGCTAGCCCACCTCCTGGTGGCTAGACTGGTCACTGGCCTCTCACAGCTGCCTCATCCTCAAGGCATTTGCCCTTGCCCTGAGCCACTGACTTGACTCTGCAAAGGGCTGCCCCCTCCGTGGAGCTAAATCTGAGAGTCAAGTGGTACTGCAGGCCTTCCTCTGAGGGATCAAGCTGGCCTCCATATGACACCATGTTCTGGCTCTCCTTCGGTCCTTACTCTATCCTACTCCCTAAGCCCCATGTCTAGGGAACACCCCAGGGAACCCTGGGAAAATATATCCCTCCAGGCTTGGCTTCTAAAGAATCACATCGCTTTTGTCTCTCGTTCTTCTTCATGTTTACCCCCTACGGCCACTTTTAGAATCCTTCTCTTCCTTTTCAACAACAAACTCACAGAAGGACTGTCAACTCAGGAAGATAGAGCACAAGAAGAAACAAGAGGCAACAATAGATGCGTTAACCAGACTGTAGGGTCATGCTGAGATAAACGACCCTGTATAATGCCGTCTGCTACCTGTTCTGGGGATGCAGACTAAAATCCTAAACCTTGGGCGGAATGCAAGAGCAGATGTCCACTCCCCAGTCCCTTCTTCCCTAGATCGGTGTCCAATGGATCTTGTCTCTTTCTTAGAAGCAAAGATTAGTGAAATAATCTCTGGATTCCTATACATAAAACTCATCAGTCTGACAGGGCTATTTGCTACAAAATTCTATAGGTCTCATCATACAAGGAAGTTGCTGAAGAAAAAGAATGAGTAAAAATGATTACATTAAAACAACCTAAAGGTGCTGACACACATCTGTCATCCCAATACTTGAGGGAAGTAAGATCTGGAGATTCAAGATCACCCTCCCTTAGCAACATTCAAGACAGCCTGAGCTACATGAGAAACTAAAAAGAGAGGGAAAGGAAGTAGAAGGAGCAGGGGGAATGGGCAGAGAGGGAGGGAATGACCTAACGAATAAAAACACATTTAGGTGAAAAATAACACATCAAAGCATGCTAGCAGCGTTTCCCGAAAGAGGACGGACAATAACTCCAAATGTAGCTCATCCCTGAAACGCGTAAAACAGATGTAAAATTATTGTTTCTGAGTGTCACTTTGAAGATAGTATTACCATATTCTTATTTTACAAAGTTTTTTTTTTTTAAGTTACATTATACCAGAGGCTTTGGGTTATCAACATGAATACTAGTTTTAACTACCTACACATAACAGGTTTACGATTAATTCAACACACACACTATGAATAAATGAAGTTTGCAAACTTAAAAAATATTGCAAGCTCATTTTGACAATAAGTGAGCTCACTGTCAACCTTGAAAGATAGTTTCAGTGGAGAAAGGATCAGAAGCCAGGGCCAGGTGGCTCATGCCTTTGATTGCAGCGATCAGGAGGCAGAGGAAAATAAGTCTCTGTGACTTCAAGGACAGACAGCCTGGTATACACAGCTAGCACCGTGCAATCCAGAGCTGCACAGAGAGACCCTGTCATATAGATGAAGAAGAAAGAGGGTACGGAGGCAGCAGAAATCAGGGCAGTGTGACTTGAATAGTTACAACGCAGATTCTGACAATGAAAGCTGTTCTTAACTAAGTTAAATAATCGGCTGTTACACTGCTACCTAGAGGATTTAGTAGGATCAGCTTTTTTTTTAAATAAAATTTAACACACACACCCCCAAAAAAGTGCAGTTGCCAAGGGAAAAGGGAAAAGCAAGCGGGAGTCAGGAAAAGTCAGACATGTATCACTAAGCACGGCGCTTAAACTGTAGTCTTCTGTGATGACTAAAGAAAAGATTTATAGTACTTTGAGCTGCTTGGATATTTCCCCGAGGCTGATGAGTTTTTATTGTCACACACGACGTTCAGATGCCACCCTGTGGTGGTTCTAGGTATAGCATCTTTAATTTTTGTGTGTGTGTATTTTTATTTATGGGTGCGTTTATTTATGTGTGTATTTTATTTATGTGTGCATATGATGTTCATTTATATGTGTGAGCATATTTGTCTGTGAGTGCACAATATGTTTGAAATGCCCTCGGAGGCGACAAGAAGGCACTAGATACCCTGGATCTGAAGTTATGGATGGTTGGGAAGATGACTGATATGGGTGCTGGCACCAAACTTGGATCCTCCCTGGAAAAGAGAGCAAGAGTTTTCTTTCGGGAGTTGGGGAGGTTTGTTGGGGGGGGGTTGTTTGTTTATTTGTTTAAAACATGGTCTCATTATGTAGCTTTGGCTGGCCCTGAACTCCCTTTATAGACCAGGCTGACCTCAAACTTGTAGAGATCCTCCTGCCTCCACCTTTCAAGCGCTGTGTTAAAGATGTCTACAACACCTCCAGCTAAGCAAGCACCTTAACCTTGCGGCCGTCTCTCCAACCCTAGGAACAGCTCCTTTATCACCCGATTTATTCATCGTTAGAATTGCAGATGTGAATTGTAACATTTTCTTGGTCCTTTTGTTCCTTTAGTGTTTATGTTTATTCTTATTTCATGTTTATTTGTGCTTTGCCTGCATGAATGTCTATGTGAGGGGGGTCAGGTCCCTGGAAATAGAGTTATTGACAGTTGCGAACTGCCTTGTGGGTACTGGGAATTGAACCTGGGTCCTCTGGAAGAGCAGCCAGTGCTCTTAACCTCTGAGCCATCTCTCCAGCTCCCTCTTTTTTGTTGTTTTGTTTTTTGTTTTTTGTTTTCCTAACACAGGTTCCTATTTTTATTTTCTTTTTTAGTAATACATAACATTAGGAGAAAACAATGCAATTCAAAATTTTAAAAGGAACAGTGCAAGAAGCTATACAAATTTATTTTATTTTATTTTTAGATTTCATCTCTACATTTATTTGTTTGTTTATTACAAATTATTCATTTTGTATCCTGGCTGTAGCCCCCTCCCCTCATCTCCTCCCAATCCTACCCACCCTCTCTTTCTTCTCCCTGTATGCCCCTTCCTGAGTCCACTGATATGGGAGGTCCTCCTTCCTTTCTATCTGACCCTAGACTATCAGGTCTCATCAGGGCTGGCTGCATCATCTTCCTCTGTGGCCTGGCAAGACTGCACTCCCCCAACCCAGCGGGGGAGGTGATCAGACAGAGAGTCACTGAGTTCATGTCAGAGACAGCCCCTGCTCCTTCACTAGGGAACCCACTTGGAAACTGAGCAGCCTATGGGTTTCCTCTGAGCAGGGAGTCTAGGTCCTCTCCATGGATGTTCCTTGGTTAGAGTATTGGTCTCTACAGGACCCCCAGGGCTCAGATGTTTTGGCTGTTGGTCTCCTTATGGAGCTTCTGTCCCCTCCAAGGCTTTCTATCTCCCCCTTCTTCCATAAGGTTTCCTGCAGTCTGCCCAAAGTTTGGCTATGAGTCCCAGTATCTCCTGATGGGTAGGGTCTTTCAGAGGCCCCCTGTGGAAGGTTCCTGTCCTGTTCCTTGTCTTCTACTTCTTCTTGGTGTCTATCCTGGTTGCCCTTATGAGTGAGGTTTCAGCTTTTTCCCTAGGCTTGTTTAGCTTCTTTGGGACTATAGATTTTAGCATGATTATCCTATATTACATGTCTAATATCCATTTATAAGTGAGTATATACCATGTGTGTCTTTCTGCTTCTAGGATAACTCAGTTAGGATTATCTTTTCTAGTTCCCACCCATTGCCTGTAAATTTGATGATTTCCTTGTTTTTAATCGATGAGTAGTATTCCACTGTGTAAATGTACCACAAATGTATCCACTCTTCAGTTGAGGGACATCTAGGTTGTTTCCAGATTCTAGCTATTATAAATAAAGCTGCTACGAACATAACTGAGCAAATGTCCTTGTTGTATGGTGGAGCATCTTTTGAATATATGCCCAGGGGTATGCCTGGATCATGAGGTAACACTGTTCCTTATTTTCTGAGAAAACCCCAGATTGATTTCCAAAGTGATTGTACAAATTTACACTCCCACCAGCAGTGGATGGGGGTTCCACTTTCTCCACAACCTCTCCAGCATGCATCATCCCTTGAGTTTTTTATCTTAGCCATTCTGATGAGTGTAAGGTGAAATCTCAGAGTCATTTTGGTTTGCATCTCTCTGATGGCTAAGGATGTTGAGCATTTCTTTAAGTGTTTCTCTGCCATTTGATCTTCCTCTGTTGAAAATTCTCTGTTTAGCTCTGTAACCCATTTTTTATTGGCTTACTTGGTTTGTTGGTATTTCACTTCTTGAGTTCTTTATATATTCTGGATATTAGCCCTCTGCCAGATGTAGGGTTGGTGAAGATCCTTTCCCAGTCTGTAGGCTGTCGTTTTGTTCAGATGACAGTGTCCTCTGCTTTACAGAAGCTTTTCAGTTTTATGAAGTCCCATTTATTGATTGTTAAACAAATTTTTAATGAGCTACCAGAACGAAATGCATAATCTTAAATTTTACATAAAACTGTTTGAATGCCCCTGTGTTAACCTGAATTATATGCAGTGGCTGATCTTTGTTGCCCACTTGAGTAGACTGAGAGGCCTCTAGGACACTGGTCTCTGGATTGGATGATGCGGGCATGCGCAGCTGAGGTGAGTAGACCCACACTGTTATTCGGTGGAGCCCGTCACCTCACTCCCTGCTGCCACTGCTACTACTTTTTTTCTCCCAAACCACAGGGGGAAAAATAACCACTCCTTTCCTCAATCTCTTCTTGTTAGATAATCCCAACTGTGAAAATGTTGGTAGCAGTGGGAGGAACTGTTCTGACGTTAAACATGACTATAAGCAGTTAAAACCGAATTGCAGGTTTTTTGTGTTTTTTGTTTGTTTGTAAATGGAAGAGTTTGGAGATGGAAGTTTAGAAGAGCTCCAAAATTCTGTCATCAGACTCAATGAGCCACTCCGGAGGGGGCTTCAAAAACAAGATGTCAGAAGAAACTCAGACTGACTGATGCTCGTGAGGTAACTAATTCTACTGGAAGCAAGCTGAAAGCCATCCCTGTTACCGTCTCTCAGAGAAAGTGGCAGACAAGCTGAAAGCTATCCCAGTTACAGCCTATCAGAGAAACTGAAAGCCATCCCTGTTATAGCCTATCAGAGAAACTGGCAGATAAGCAATCAATTTAACCAATAAATGAACAAATAAACAAACAAATAGAAATGAGAGCCAGGCATGGTGGAACATGCCTTTAATCCCAACACTTGGGAGGCAGGTGGATCTCTGTAGTTCAAATCCAGCCTTTTCTACATAGAAAGCTCCAGAAAAACCAGAGCTATATAATAGAAAGAACCTATCTCAAAACAACAAAATAAAATAAGAAAGAAAGAGGAAGAAAGAAAGTAGAAATAAGACAATGAAAATCATGAAATTTGCAGGCAAATGGTGGGACCTAGGAAAGATCATCCTGAGTGA